>JAVLUX010000186.1:11210000-11295000 GCA_032164185.1 Moxostoma hubbsi
CGTTTTCATCCTATTTCTTTCTTTCATTTTCTCTTTCTTCCTTTCTTTCTTCCAACAATTTTTTTTTTATTTAACTTTTTTTTGGCAAACCTATACAGTAAGGTCCTAAAGAGTTTGTTAACATGAGTGCACGAGGTGTCATGAACTAACAATTATTTTTTTTTACAATGTGTATTGTTTTATTATTATTTACAGAATTTATTACAGCATCCATTTTGTTTGTTTGTTGTTATATGTTACTTCCAGGGTTCTCACCCATTTTGTGACTTCTGTAAACCACTTTGTTTCATTCTTCACTAATGAATCATTCAGATTAATTAACTGACAAGAACCCACTCGAAAGAAGAATTCACTCACATTTTAGAGCAAAGCATATCTAAAACAAATTTGTATTCACTACATAGTTTTTCATACATTTTCATGATTTTTTCAATTGGATACATTTTCATGACTTTTCCAGGTCCGGAAAACACAATTTTAAAATTCCCCAAAATTTGTTCCATGACCTTGGGAACCCTATAGTTCATTATGCATTAACCCTCTGGAGTCAAAGGATGCGCCGGTGCACCCTGCTGGATTTTTTTTGTCATTACAGCGGAAACAACATCAAATACTCCATCATTTTTGGGGCATACAGATAAGTGTGAGACATCATTAGAGACTATAAAGGGTCTACTTTTATTTGTGTACACTCACAATAACAACAAAACCTTGTGCTTTTGTAAAATAAAGAAAATAAAAAGGGTGAGCTATCAGACGTCTCTGTGTTTGCGAGCATATTTCTGAAACACGCCACAAAAAACTGAAACTCTGCAAATACTTATCACACAAACATGAAACATATGTCTAAAGAAAGCTTAAAATGTCTACTTTTAAATAAAACAATTCAAAAAATTGTTTAAAAACAAAAATTTAAAACAAATATTCTCCTGCAATTTAATCTGTATGAAACAAAGCAATGTACAGTTTCTCCTGGCTCAGCTAATTATCCCTAATGTGGTCACACCAAACAGCAGAGCGTGCTGTTCATACAGTAATGTGCTGAGGTGATCAATTCAAATGGTAAACGCCCCCAACTGTGCCTAAAAACATCTAGTTCATTCACTTTTCTGCGCAAAACAGCACGATACACAAGTGAGAAAACTCCTGGATAGTGACGAAGAGTTAACATTTTCCTCAGAAGAAGAGCGGGACTCCGATGAACATTTGTATTTTGAATAGAGACTTGATCCAGCCGAGGATACAATTTCTGATGAGTAAGTCATTTAGTTTTCATTAGTTTACATGCTATTTTATATAAATTTACATGTACATATTTTACTAGTGGGACTGTTTCCAGACTTGCCAGCCAGGATTCAGAGGATTGAAATTTGAAATATGTCCTAATAAGCAAGTTTTAGTTACATTTAAATGCTGTTTCAGCTAAAGCAGGTATTTAAATTGTATGCTGTGTGATATAAATATGATATGTAATATGATAAAAAATAATATGAATGCTTAGATTATATTTTAACTAGTGTTTATGCTGGCTCATTATCATCAAAACAAAGCTTGTGCTTGCAAATATCTATTCAGGTTAAATGAGTAAAATGCACTTTAAATATGCCCATATTTGAAATTCACCATCTTATAATGATTTCTGAAGGATCATGTGACACTGAAGACTGCAGTAATGATGCTGAAAATTCAGCTTTGATCACAAATAATATTTTACAATATATTCAAATAGAAAACAGTTCTTTTAAATTGTAAAAAGAGTTCAAAATATCACTGTTTTTACTGTATTTTGGATCAAATAAATGCAGCCTTGGTGAGCAGAGGAGACTTCTTTTAAATGGTAGTGTAGGTCTAAAATTAAGTATTTATGCAAATAAAATATATAGTCAGATTACTTCTTTTAACTTAAAACTTGATCATTAAGTCTCCTTACATTCATTCTCTTTCTGTCACATTCCTCATTGATAGGCCCAGTGGAGGGGTCTTTTGTCTCATCAGGTGTTAATTACAATCAATATTAATGATCATTCACACCTCCTTGCATATGACCTTTCTAACACTAAAAGTATCTTACAAAAGTTCAATTACTATATTGAGTTATCGGGATGGTTTTCACATCATTTTGTAACAAAAACTGTAGGCTAAAAGATCTAGTTCTCAAAAGTCTTTGGACAAATGTTTAGTATGTGTTACTTATTTCAATGACTTAAAATTTTAGTTTTTTCAAAAACCACGCATAAACGTTTTCTCAAAAATACAAACATGGACACACATGTTCCTCACATATAATTGTAGCCCAGTTTGTGCTGAAAACAGTGTTATCAGACTTTAGCCATTAATGTGTTTTTAAGCAACTGAAAAAAGCACAAATGTCAAGGCATGTCAAAACTTCTCCAGGGCCCAAAACACCCTCAGACCCCAGAGGGTTAACTAATGTTAACATATTCGACTTCTAACGTTATAATTGCATCGCTATATGTAGATATTAACTTTGATTTGTATTGACAGTATGGAGCAAGAAATGGGAGGGTGGTTGTGAAATGATGAATGCAAGGCTCAAACCTGCATCACTCACAAGAGCACTACAGATAAACTACTGTGGCAAGTAAATATTTATAGATCCTAAATTCCACCTGACATGTGTGTGGCTGTTTGTGTGAGTGAAAGTGTAATAATGTTTTTATTACATGCTTATTTATGTTGTAACGCATACATATAAGCTACATAATTATGTATACTGTATACTTGAATGCAGCGTATCTCTATGTCCATGTTTAAGTATTTCTGTAGGAGCACCGGTGTGTGTGTTATTTTCCTGCAGCATAATTATAATAAAACTCTTTCTCTCAGGAGAGAGGATGTTCTAATCAATAGCAGTTTCATGAGGAATTCAATTACCAGCACCACTTAACTACTGATATTTCAGCGCTTTTGTCCGCTCGCACAATAACTCATTTCTAACACGTCTTCCACATTTGGCAGCACAAAACAATCAATTGTATAATTTCATTAGCGGAAGACAAGGGCGAGTGGGGGAGTGTGCTGGGAGTATAGAGTAGCGGCCACTGTTTGAGCCGTCAAGGCATATAGAGGGCAAGGAGATAACACTGCAACAAAAGCCATGAAAAATACTCATGCACACAGACTGAAGGGTTGTATTTTGTCTTGGTCTGCACAAATTGGTTAATGGGTGGCCTTGTATGAGTCAAAGCAAACCTGTATGACTTTCTTTCTTCCATGGAACATAAAACGGAATTATTTATAGCAGAATGTCCAGGTTACTCTTTACAATACTGTGTAAGTGGCAACCATGGGTGACAGGCAAAATTTTCAGTGAACAGCAACTTCAGTCTGTTCCACACAGTAAGCTAAATGGCATCAGAGGACATGGAACATGGTACATACGTTTAATTTTTTTTGTCCTTTTTGGAGCTTGACAGCCCCCTGGTCACTATCCAATGTCATTGTTTGGAGGAGAGCAAAGTGAACATTCTTCAAAACTGTGTTCCAAGAAAGAAAGTCATACAGGTTTGGAAAGACATGAGGGTGAGGAAAGAATTTTAAGTTTTTGGTCACCTATTCCTTTAATTAATCATTATATAACATTTTATTTTCAAGTTCATGTGCTTCTTACAAAACTGAATTAGAGTAAGCCAGCAATAGAAAAGTGGTGTACTGTATGTGGTATTATCTCTCTCTCTATCTCTCTCTTCTCTCTCTCTCTCTCTCTCTCCCTCTCTCTCTCTCTCTCTCACACACACACACACACACACACACACACACACACACAGAGATCTCAGCCTCAATGAGCTTTCTCACATGCACACACAGGTCTGTACCCATCCACCGCCACTAGGTGCTGCTAGAGACCAACTTACCACCAAAACCAAGCAGAATTAATCAGTACAAAATGGGCTATAACTCTAAACAAAGCTTACATTAGAATAACTTGAATGTGTGTTTTAAAATGTTAATTATGGAACTGACAGGATATAATTCTGAAGGTGTTTGCACAGACATAAATTAGTTTTAGAAAGTTTTTATATAAAAGTCATTGAGACTTATTTTGACATATACATAATTATATGGTGACTAAAAAACAAGTTGTCCTGAGGCAGCCAATTGACTTACATCACGAACAGAGGCCAAAGTCTTTTAAAATATTTTTTTTAAGTCTTGTGCATTTTATGTAGGCCTTTTGTGTATGGAATAGCATACTGATTTGAAAATATTGTGACCAAAATAGTGTTTTGGAACATCTCATTTCAATTAAACCTGATTTTAAGGTGTTCTCATCCTATATAATGGGCCCACATGAAATCTGCACCCACTCTGTAAGAAGCTCTGCAGATTTCCATAGAATTGCAACAACAATCATTCACAATTATTTTTTGCATTCCCCATCCCTTGTGTTTTTGATTATTAAATATTTTGTGTAATATGAAATATTCAAGCACAAAATGTGTGGGGGAAAATTCTCAAATAAAACCTGGTTAAGATCATTTATCCATGGATATGTTAAATGTAAAAAGTTGAGTATTTCATTTTATGACTTTTATGATATCCCATTGCCCGAGCTATTAATGCAAAAGTTTTCATATTTTACCAACTGCCATTTTATTATACCAAAATATGAGAGTTTTGGTATAATAAAGTGTGTTGAAGAACAAAATCAAGATGTTATACTGTATTGTATGTGCAATGTAATGACAGACTAAGCTGTCTATGGAGGGGCTGATAGTGAAAAATCTACATAAGAAGAAGAGTATATAGAGTTATATGCACACATACTGAAGTCTTTCTTGGAAAGGTGGGACTCGTGGAGGGCTCTGGTAAGAGATGGAGTGAAATCGATTGGCAGCTAATACAACTAAACTCTAAGCTGGGAACCATCTTATAGTGATCTGTCAGACATGATCAGCCACAGACAGAGAGACAGAAAAGATGATCGATCTGTAAGCAGCATGCTGCCTCTTACACACATTACTGAGGGTTTCAGGCCACTGTGGCTAATTCATTTTTTACAGAGAGGGCAGGCAAATCTGAGCTGCTTTTGCTTTAAGGCATTTTCATTTGGATGGAAAACATTTGGTGAAAGTTGTCAGCAATTACTTGTATAATGACAAATTTATTTTGAAGAATAAGGATTAATTTAAGGGGTCATGACATGTCTTTTTTACCATTTAAATATGTTGAGGTTCACTTATAATATTAGTAACGTTTTTTTGATACAAAAAACAGTCACATATTTGTAAAACATGATCATTTTCCTCTATTTTGGTGCTGCTTCTCCTTTAAGACTTGACAGTACATGCCCACTGTTATGATTGGCTCTCTACTCTTAACTGACCTGCTCTCTCCTCGCCATCTGGGCTGGTCACGGAAGTGATAAGGTAAAGTAGGTATTGTGTAGTTGTGGAGGTGGTCGGACGCAAATTTGAAGGAAGTAGAGAACGAGTCATTTTGGAAGCTTGGATTCAACAAATTATCTTTTTGCAGTAAGGAGTATGTTTTGAGTTCTGAAACTTACAATAAGTTTTTATAGTACAATGACCTATTATATGTCAAAAGATCAAGAACAATTTGATTCTTTATGTCATGACCTCTTTAATGCAAACATTAATGTCATAATATAAAGTAAATGTTCAACCAAAAAAAAAAATAAAAAAAAAAATCTGTCATTTACTCACCCTTATGTCATTCCAAACCTTTTATTTTGCTATTATGTTTTTTGTGGTCTCAGAGAAGCATGTCGATATACCTGCATTTTTGCAAACTGATTTTGACGTGGCTCATTGTATGTATCATGGCAGTTTGCTGGTGATGTGAACACTAGAGGCACTACAGCAACAACTTTTATGCACTTGCACACAAATCATGAGTAAAAGGACAGATTATTATTATTTAAGAAGTCGTCAGAAGGACGGGAGACGGCACAGACAAACGAGGGGCAAAAAACTAATGGAGTGGAGGATGTCTCTCTCCCAGGCAAAACGACTCAGTTGTTTTCTGCCAATTATCCTAATGGCCAGATGGGAGTAGGCCGAGCCCAGAGTCACACGAGCGAATAGCATTAGCATACACAGGTGAGAGGTCCTGAAATCAACGCCTGGCCCCTCTGCTCCTCTCACTGCCACTAACAACTGCTGTGGCGTGATATGCTTGCTAACTGCTTGATATGCCACTCTTAACTTGACAAAAACAGGTTTTGTTACAGGTAAAAGTTTGGAACAGATACATTTTTTAATAGTTAAAAAGATGAAGATGCAATAAAGTAAAAATAAATAACTAAATAAATACATACATAAACAAAGGGACTGTTGAATTTGATATTGTTATTGAAAGTGTGGCGCTACACCTACCTTCGAGCCTAACCACCAGTGGTACCTTGAGCTCCAGTTCTCTGCAGGCCTTGGTGATCCCGTTAGCAATGATGGCACAGTTAACAATACCTCCGAAGATATTTACCAAAATGGCTTCTACCTGAAAGCGAAAAAGAAAAATAGAGAAGGTGAAAAGATGCTTCATTTAGCAAAAAACAAAACAAAAAAAACAATAAAATATAAAAGGCAAGAAATGAACAATATTTTTACCAATGTGTGAACGGCTTGAACTTAAAAAATTAGCCCTTCCCGGACTTCCTATGTTGCGTATTAAAGCCTATAAAACTGATATTCATGCGAAAGGAGTGGGCCAGTTTTGCCGTGAAAATCCAAAGGATGTGACGTTTATGCACACTGTATGTGTGTATCAGTATGCTATGTTAGCTGATAAGTAGTTTTAGTTTAGTCTCAAAGTTTGTAGTAAAACAATCATACCTGTGTACTTTTAATTATGCTACCTCATCTGTCAGCATGATGCAAGTGAATCACGTTCAGTCTCTGTACGTTACGTCATTGTTTTGGCCGATGCTCGCACCCGTCCCTATGGAGTGTGAGCACGAGCACAAGCAACAGGTAGCTGGCTGCAGTTCACATAATGGCCACAGGTGTCATTAATAACAAGGGTTTCTGAATCTCACACACTGCACCTTTAATCATTTTAAAATCAATATAACGCAAAGCTTTTATAAAAAGCCAGAAACTGCAATATGATAAAAGACACAAATGTTCAATGAATAATAAAAAATATTTATTTTAATAATCAAAACAATTCATCAGTTAAGTAATATAGTTCATTAGCTTAACTGTAGGATGTTTACGGTTGCCAAGCATTATGATAAAATCCAACTGATATGCAGTACTAAGTATCTGGAAAACTGGAAATTTCTGGAAAAGTTAGGATGGAAAAGTGATTTGAGGGGCTTGAGGGAAATACGGTATTCATTTAAAGTAATCTTAAAAATGAGAAGCTCATCTGAAGAGAAGCTACTGTAGGACATTCAAGGCAAACACCGTCTCAGCTGTGCTAATTAACAATGGTATATAAAAACCATAATCCCTTAAAAGATACTCATTTTTCATTTTACTTCACACAATCCAATAATAATTTCCATAAATGTGTAGTAGTAATCGAAGGGACAACAATGTAAGCACACAATTGCATACACACGTACTGTATACTTACATACAGAATTGTTTGCAGCACATTAATGTTACTTGTACAAGGATAAGAACCACTCAGTGTCATTTTCTTTCAGTCAAATTTGCAAATCAACAAATGAGATTAATTTGACATGTTTACTCCTAATCTATGCTAATCTTTGACAGTGACTGCTGGCTCCATTCTGTGGTAATGATGTTTAAATGCTTAGCGATGAGACCAGATGATCAGGGAGATTCTCCTACAAATGCTTTTACCAGATTTACTTTCATAGAGGTCTATAAATCAGTGCTTCACAGGGTTTTGGTCTGGCAGTGATTGCACTAAAAGAGCATTCTATGCTATTAACAGCCATATAGCCATTCCTTTAACAATTAGGTGTAAAATCTTTGATTGTATTATTATGCCTATTGCTCTGTACAGATGTGAGGTTTGGGGTCCATTCTTTCTGGCAGATTACTCTAGATGGGACAAACACCCCATAGAATCCCTGCATGCAGAATTCTGTAGAAACACTAAGAGTTCAGAGAAGAACACCTACTAATGCATGCCAGGCCGAACTAGGCAGATACCCCCCTAATTACACTTATTGAAAAACAATCCCTCAAATTTTAGACATACCTCAACTCAAGTTTCCCAAACACACTTCAAAATGAAGCCCTTAAAACCCAAGAGTTGAAGCCTAAAACCAGTCCCTTTCGTCAGCTGGCTCTGAAATTCACAAACCCACTAATAACAAACACCAATTTCAGACTAGCACTGCTGAACAAAACAAAATCAGAATAAACCAAATTATAAAAGAAAGCAAAAACTCATATTTGGACCACTGGGA
This sequence comes from Moxostoma hubbsi, assembly GCA_032164185.1. Taxonomy (NCBI): domain Eukaryota; kingdom Metazoa; phylum Chordata; class Actinopteri; order Cypriniformes; family Catostomidae; genus Moxostoma; species Moxostoma hubbsi. The sequence continues at coordinate 11,218,372 of JAVLUX010000186.1, forward strand.
AAATGAAATTAAAAACCAAAGAAAATTGGAATGTTATCGGGCCCTAAACAGAACGTATAATCTAGCAGAATATCTGCACAAGAGATCCAAAACAGAGATGGATCCTCACCAAATACTGGCTCAGTGATCACAGTCTGGCCAAAGAAAAGGGCAGACACAGACAAATATGGCTTCCAAAGGAAGAACGAATCTGTGCTCACTGTGACACTGGTGAGGTCGAGACAGAGGCACACTCTCTTCCTTCACTGTGAGGTGAGAGAGAAATACTTTGATAAACTCTCAAACCTCATGCCACAGTTTTCCAGTTCAGCATACATCATAACTTCTCTGGACATTCACATATAGCAGTTCTTAAAAGTTATAAAGCATTTTAACTAAGGCTGTCAATCGATTAATTTTAATCGAATTACATGGTGTCCTGATTAATTAATCGAGATTAATCGCATATACAAATATTTGCTGAGAAAGCCCCTTATATAACAATAATTCAAAATTCAATATATATATATATATATATAAAATATTCAGATAATTAAAATGCATTACATTCCTGTAGCAGAAGAGTTAATCATTGATAAGACAATACAAAAAGCGGCTTTAGAATACAATGTATTGTTTACTATCATATTATTGATCATAAGTCAATCATTGGCATACAGTTCACAGCAATCCATTTCACAAGTGAATTTGTCAATCAGTTGGAGCTTTATTATAAGGGCTTGTTTAAGGACCTGTAAATTTACACCCGTGTCAGACATTTTTATTAAATTTTTTTATTAATGCTTACAAAAATTTTACATCTAGAGCCAAGAGGTATATTAAAACAAACAACAACAAAAAGGAAAAAATAAAAAAAAGTTTACATATTGCAATACACTTTACAGCTTTCTTGTTACTAAAATTGGAAATTGCTCTTGGGTATTGCTGAACCTCTAAAACTAATGCTTTATAACCACCATACTTACAATTATGAATACTAAACTTTGCGAACAAAAGCAGAACATTAATCAAATAATATTCCTTATGAAGAGACAGACACGTCATAGCAAGAAAAAAAAAACGAAGTTCAAAACAAAGTTGAAAGCTGGGAATGAATGATCTCTAACAATCTTGCGGAAATCAGACCAAAAACAAGTCGAGTAGGGACAACTCCAAAATAAATGAAAAAAATGTTTCCGCCTACAGACCACAAAATGTACAGAATATATCGACATCACAATTAAATCTCTCTACAAGAAAATTATTAGTGAGGTAGTACTTATAAATAAGTTTGAAGGAAATTTCTTTGATTTTATTCGTGAGTAAATATTTATGGGTAACGTCCAAATTTTGCACCATCTCAATCCAGCCACACCCAGCGTCAGACATGCTTGTGTAGCGTCTCGGGTGCATTGTGTCATAAACATAACATGTTTAGGTCACTGTGTCAAGTTAAATATAGTTTAATACTGAATCTTTAAACACATCTTGAGATCCCTTAGTTCGGATTTGCGCTCCAAGTGTTTTGAAATGCAAGAACGTTGTTCTGCCAACTGAAGTGTTTTCTTCACTGTATAAACTGTGCGTTGCTCACACAGCTGAAATTTCACTTACTCCCCTCTGGAGTAAACAGGTGGTACTACAAGCTTGCATTTCTCAGGACTCTTCCTTATTATGGTCTGGGGGAAGTGCGATTAAATGCGTTAATTTTTTAATGCGTTATTTTTTGTAAAATTAAAATCGCACTGAATTAACGCGTTAAATCATCAGCCCTAATTTTAACATGTTATTAAGGGTAATAAACATGTTAAAATTGTGAATCAAAAGATTTTGATTAACTTTGCTTATTAAAGAGAGAGATAAATACTATATGAATGTAGTATACATTCAATTCAGCAGGTATTACAAGTTACAGAGTGTTATTAACATGTTATTAAGGATACTAAACATGCCATTAAATCAATTACATGGCTACGATTATGACCATTGCAAAAAATTAGCATGGAATGTGAAAGTAAAATATTTTGATGAACTTATAAAAAAAGAGAGCGTAAGAGAGTGAGAGAGAGAGAGAGAGAGAGAGGGAGATAAAGAGACTACATTATAATTAATGTGGACATTCACATACAACAGTTCTTTATAACATGTTAATAAAAATATAAATGTTATATGTAAAATGTTATATGGTTAAAATAAATGACAAATTAAAATATTTTGATTAACTTTAAAGAAATTAAAGAAAAGGATTACATAATTAATGAAGGCATTCATATACAGCAGTTCTTAAGTTATATTTATATAAAGGAAAATAGGTCTGGCTATGGGGTTGCTAACAAGAGTCAGGGCACCTAGTGCCAGTGTCATCTGAATTCTGAAAGTGCACATTCTGTTGCAATTCTCACTAATACAACAAATGATTGAGTGGTCTGTTAGTTGATCTTACAGACTGGACGGAGAGAGAGCAAATGTGTGTATTGTCCAGTTGCTGACACTGAGACTGGAAGGTATTAACCATGACTGCAACATGTCTACATCTGTTGTTCTGTCCACTTCAGTGGCAACGTGCGTCTTCATCTACAGCATTCAACACACACGCACATGCACGCACCTAACGTACTTGAAGAGACACAGTCCTAGAACATTACTCAAAGGTAGCAGGCTACTGCTTGACCTAACTCTTTCAATACTAGACCTGCCTATCTTTAAAGACATATAGCCCCACGAGGAAAAGGGCTTAATACACATCCAAAATAATGCTTTCATCAAAAGTGAAAGTCTCTTTTTCAGTGTTAAAATGTTTTCTATCCCAGTTTTCTATCTAGAGGCAATGTTAAGTAATTCATTAGTAACAAATTTCTTGCCAAGTTTGAACGAAATATGGTACATCATAAATTCTGTTTTTGACAGCACACAATATGGTGTCTTGAACTGCTCTACCTCAAGCTATACCTACAATCCACATACTGACACTAGAGGGCAGCACAGATCCAGGCGCAACAGCAAAACACCCCATTTTCCACACAACAGTGCTTTAAGCTTCACCACATTTTTCAATTCAGCCTTTATTGTACAAAGTCATATTTCTTCCAGTCATGCGTTTCCTATTGGCATCTATGTATATTAATGACACATGGGACATGATTTATGTTTTGTTGCACACGAGTTAATGCCACTTCATAAAAATAAGGTGCACTTCGCTCAAACTGGCATTGGGATTTACAATGAAAAAGAACAAACTGGATAGAATGTGTCAGGGACGCAGGATCTTGGGTTCTCATTTTTCGTAAAAAAACTTGTTTTACTATATGAATGCTGGACTATAGCACAAGGATAGCAGATTTTGAAGCAAATACGGAGCGTCATATTAATGTTGAACTCAAGTACATGGAATACAAGTTAAAGCAAAGCAGCCTGATGAAATCAGCTTATGATCTAGACATTAAATCACAATTAATGTAGACCTACGCATGCAGCACTTCTAAAATGTAATGTGTTATTAACATGTTACTAAAGATAATAAACTTGTTATTACAAGTTTGTTATTACAAGTTTATGTATATGAAAATATGAATGTTGAAAAACAAAAAACAAAAAACAAAAAAAAAAAAAAAAAAACAAGCACTGTGTACGATATTTTGAAAAAACTTTGCATATGACCTATAGATGAAAAAGAGGGTTGTACTCTATGTACCACAAGTAATGAAATCAAGCGGCTGATCAAAGAAAACCATTTATTGAACAAAGGTTGATCTCTTCTATTCGGTATTAAATAATAACAGCAGTCCACTTCCATATCAAATAAATTCTTGCCCCAATTAGTGTTTTATAGCTGTAATGATCCAATTGATCTTTTGATTATTGAACTCAAGCTTAAATTAGGTCAATTTACAACCAATTAAGCTAATTAATGCCCCACTGAATCAATTTGATCAATTTTAATTAAATATATAAGCTCAATGAAAAAGCTACAGCCAAGTGGCACAAAGCCATTTCCTCTGCAGCAAAGATTAGGATAGACAAAAAAATAAAAGAAAAAAATGATAGATGTCAGAACTAAATGGCTTTTTAATTTTTTTTATGCTTTTTGACTTACATTATGAAGCATATCCTATCTAAATCTCTTAAAATTACGGTTTGTTTGAGTTTTTTATTTTTATTATTACTATTATTTGCAGCCAACATTTTTGCAAACTAAAATGATTTGCTTCATTGCACATTTGGCTGCAGTTTCCCAGTGAAATGTTCAGTGGGGGCGCCAAAAGCAAGTGAAATGTAATCTGACAAGGTGAATATTAGATGTTTTAATCAGTAAAACATACCTTCCTAACCTAAAACTTCAACTTAAACCCAACCAATAATGTTCAAAAAATAAATAAGAAAAAACCTTACAAATCCTTACACAGAAACCAACACCTAAACCTAACTTTAAAAAAATAGTGTTTTAAAAGCAAATGCGAAATGAAAAGCACATTTATTAAAGTAACCATGTCATTTCATGTCAACTCTATGACACTTTCGCTCCACTTTTCACTTTTGTTCTGAGCGACTTTGGCTTTCGCTGCCCGAGTGAATAAAAGTGAATAAAATGCATGTTTGTTGTAGCAACTCAAGTGTTAAATTCAACAGAAACATTTTTGGTTTGCAAACATTTTGTTATATTAATGTTCATTATATGAGTCATTTCTTTTTTGAACATTAAAATGAAAAGCTAGACAAATAACATAGGGGATAACAGGGAGAACAGAATTGAGAAAGGACCTTAAACTTTTTCAGATTTATTGCTTCAGAGTACTGTTTCAGGGAACACTCTCGGTGTCATAAAACTGCTGTTGTGTGAGCTCTGGCATTGGTTGTAGGTTTTTACAAATAGCTTGTTCACTGGCCCTTGCCAGATCCATTACATAATTGCTGGTCAGTCATTAGTTTCACTCTGTGATGTGTTTTATAGCCATGGAACAATAATCTCAAAAGACAAGATAAAACAAAAGCAGTGTTTCTCTAAGCACAATTTAAAAAAAGGAGGCAAATCTCCATTCAAATGGTGCTCATAAGAAATGCTGTTTTACTGCCATCGGTACCAGGACGCCTGTGGTGTGGTTGGGTAGTGCTGGCATTATCATCCAACAACACATTGCAGCTCTTCTCCCAGAGAAAGGGCTGGCTACCCTGGTTGACCAATCTGCAGAAGTGCATTTGTCTTTTGTTAACGCCTAACAGATTGTGTTATGAGAGTGAAAACATTCATCTCTACGTGGCCTATTAGCACTATTGTTTTCTTTTATCTGCAAAACGCAGGCTTCTCGGGTAGGTTTTTGGATTCTTGAACCGCACAAACCTTCCCAAAGCTTTGTCTCTTAGTTGATGTGCAAGCTTCACTAAGCATAAGAGATCAAGGGTTAAAACCCAACATTTCCAAATGAAGAGGGGTGGATGACAGCTGTCATGAATTTGAAAAGAGAAAAGAGCTATTGCTTGTTTTTCCCATTAGAGTGCTAAAGTAATGGTATTTCTGTGGGTGTGTAGCCAGTAACAGGCAAATGGATATCATGTGTAGTGCACTTTTTTTTAGAATTAAATATTAATGCAGTCAAGGCATGAATACTACTGCTGAAAAAAGAAAATAAACATTTTAAACCAACATGATCACATGGGAAGTCTCGGTTTTTGAGAGTTCTGGTTCCGGTACCATAGGATCGGCCATATTAAGCTGACACACTGTCAAACGCCATATCCTATCAGACATTTTTACATTGGCTCCAGCGTGTTTACCTTCCTCTGTGGTGCAACCGAATGAATGTTGCGTCATCAGCATGGGAAACCCAGGTTTGGATCCCACGTTGAAACCATGCGTTCGCATAATCAGTGACAAGCATGATTCAGAGGTTGCATTTTCCCCACCAACATTAGTTTTTTACTCCACTGATGGTTAGGTTTAGGTTTGGGTATACAGATTATAAAATATGCATTCCTCTTCACTGTATTAAAGCCTGTACAGCTGAAAACAACTTGCTTTTGGCGGACCTCCCTGTATTTTTTACCCAGAACATAGAGCTCACAAAGTGCCCATATGCCTAACAACACTTACCACTTTGGCTACTGGGGGCAGTCTTCCACATTTCTGTAAGCACAGAATTGTTTTGCAAAAGAAACGCCAACTTAAATAGTTTCCGATTTCACTGTGAGATCAGTCTGTTTAAACCAGCCTAAACTGGTTCTGGTCTTTACTAGTTTTAAAGTGGTTTAAGGCTAAAAGACCATCTTAAACCAGCTAAAACCATCTTAAACTAGAACACCATGTTAAGTTGGCTTATGCTTTCAGCAGGAACGAAAGCTCCTCCAAGAGTAGACGTCTCATCAGATCTGGAAAACACTTTTCATATACAACTATGGATAAATTCTCCCACTCGGGCCGTTTAAACAGCTTGGGCCCTACATCTCTTCATATCAGGCACCCAAACTTGCCGTAGTCAAACAGATATGAAAATCATATTCAAATATCTTGTCAAAAATCTGGCAATGTATAAGCATAGAGAAAAGCAAGCGGCATCGATAAGAAAGTTAATATGCTTCCGTTTTTTCCCCTTTTGTTATCTAAGTCTTTGTCTCCCTTTATTGGCACAATCTTCTCAAATCTAGAGGCTATTTTTCCCTTTTGCTAATCCATTGCCAGTGGTTCTGCTGTTCCTCTGGAGCAAAGAGAAAGAAGGAGAGAGAGAGAGAGAGAGAGAGAGAGAGAGAGAGAGAGAGATATGTGGTTTGGTCTCAGGCTGTTGTTAAGGGCTCAGATTGGGCCTAGCACAGGGATAAGAGAGAAATAATTATCCAGCCTGCTGAAGCATGACAGCTACTCTCTTCACCCAGATTATGTCAAAAAATCAGCTGACAAAACACAGACACATCTTGACACTGCCATTCCAAGTATCACTTCGTGTTAGAAGACACTTGATAACTGCCCGCTGACTTTTCTTGATTGACATCTTTGACAGAATCTCTCTTTTGGCTTGCGGCTGGGGTTGAATGTATCTAATGCATCTTGGTCAACATAAGTTTGAAAGCAACATGATGAATGGTTGAATATAAACAGAGGTTGTAAAACTAAATCTTTCTCTATTCATTGGATAAAACCAATGGGTGTTATCCACAAAGGTCGGGTGACAGGGGAATGTGTCCCCCTCCAATTTCCACATGAAACCTACACCACTGGTTTAATGGCAGGCTGCACTGTGACAACTTACCCCAAAATAGTGTGACAACATGTCCATCTATATTGGAAATAAACAGAATAACCATGTAATCTTACGATAAGTCTTAATTAAGAGTCCTAGCAATTTCTGAAACAGATTCTAAATAAAGGAAAAATAAGTAAAATTACGTATACACAGTTATTAGTGATAGGGACACAAGAGTCCCTCAAAGTAGACATCCTGGTTATTTTCTGTTTAATTCAGACCATTAACTGAAGGTCCCTCAACCTCACACACATATCTCTGCTCCTTAGAGATGACACTGTGGCACTGAAGAGCTCTTGAAACAAAATTCATTATTTTCCCCCCATAACAGGTGCCATTTTCTCTTTGGAAATGCAGCAACAGTTGCTACGGTTTCTCATTGTGCTAACATCCTTCATCTCGTCATACCATGTGAACTCCTGGTAAGGCATGTCTGTGTGCTCTCTCTCTCTCTCGCTCTCTCTCCATGAAAGAAAAGAAACCAATCAAAGCATAAATGGATTTGCAGCCAGAGACTATAGGTGGCGATGGAGGGGGTGCAGTGTGTCCTATAGTGAAATGAAACCAGCGTCGGCAATATCCGCTTCAAGGTCTGCGTCTCTTGTGCCTCAGTGTTGGGGTTACGAACTGTGACCGCTTCAGGTGGAAGCATATCTGAGATGAGCTAGACTGTCCTTTAAGACGACAAGTCATTTACATTTCCACACAACAAACATGACTCAATACCATGAATTGAAAAAAGGGCCACAGATTGAGTTTCTCAAGGATAAGAATACTCATAGAAACGTTCAAATAGTCAGAGACATACACACAAACATAAAGGGGCGTCACTAGATTTCAGTGTCATCCGGCGCTTAGACCACAGGCCATTATAATATAAAAATATGAAGAATCCTTCCTTCCATTACTTGTTTAAACAACTTGTTTTCCACCCTACCTGTTTAAATTGCAGAGGATCAAAGCGATAATTACAACTGGTCGGCTCATTGTTCATTGTGCAGAAATTAATGCTGACATTAAAATCAATGTAATTTAACAATTAAAATTTGCAAATTATATTTAGCATATTATTTTGAAAAAAAAAAATTAGATGAAAGTCAAAGCATTATGAGATTAAAGTCGTTATATTTTGAGAATAAATAGAAAGGAAAGTAACAGTGATGTGGTGGACAACAGCAAAGTGGAGCGTCTGAGTCTTTACATACAACACCACTAACCGTAGTGAGATAGGGCGATAACTTTGCTATGCAACTGAGCTGAATTTGTGGGAAGTTTTCGCAAGTTCTCTGTTCATGAATGAGGTGTTGATTAGTACAGGAGTATTCAACATGTGGGTGCCTGTCAAGGGAGGCATGAGATATAGGCTTGCACTCAAGTGAAGTGTAAAATAATTGGAACTGCTGAGAATTATATCCATATCAATATATTGTATGTGGGAACATCCCCTCAGTTACAGTATTGTTTCGAGAGGAAAATCCAATAACAACGCTGAGTGGGACTTTCGAATTTCTCAAATCTTTCTCCTGAATAAATACAATTTCCTACATAACCGTTGCAGTGTCCTAATACTATTAACTGTGCTGATGTGTCAAAAGACAAAGGAATTAATTATTACAAAATCCTATCCTAAAGTATGATTTAACAACGTCCTCCACATCCATCTGTTGCATTAACGAAGCTGCTGGCTCGGCATCTGTTCTATTTTTCTGATAATGATGCTCTGTTTAACCTAATAATGAGATTTTTTCACACAATATACTACTTTAGTCTCCAATACTAAGACTTTATTTGAATTATTTTGACTTTGTTCTCATATGAAATGTAATATCATAATGCTACAACGTTATTCTCATAATTTTTACTTTATTCACAAAATATTACAAATTTACTCTCAAAATCTTAATTATTATATACATTTTTATTTAATGTGGCAATAAATCGCCACCGTGTGATCACAGAGTAAAATTTAAAATTAACTTGAATTTTTATAAACGCATCCGAAACAACTGTGTTGGTTTCATGACTGTTATTAAACATGATTCCAGGATGTTTTTAATGAAGCAAAGTTTCAATGATTGATAAACGACAAGTGTTTTTTTTCCACTTTTGCTCTGCTACGCCTAATCAAGGCATACCCAAAGAAAATGTTATGCTGTTCTTGAACTTTTTGGAGTATATGCATGGTTTTTTCCACAGCAGTCAGAATCACTCTAAGTGCTACTGATTTTGAGTAAAAGAATTTTGAACAAAATGAAATGGATTTATTTTCACGCCTGAATTTTTTATTTTTTTGCATACTGATGCCTGCAGATGACTATAACTAGCAGCTATCTGGAAAACACAATGGGGCCACAGCATGACACCTTGTCTAGTTCAAGTCCAAAAGATATAACAATACCACAAAAAATTAATATTTTACACGTTTTTCTAAGGGTACCTCCAGGCGTTTTACAAAAATGCCTTTTGGATACTCCAAAGGACCATTGGTAAACATGGCCACATACCTAAGATTAAAAGGCTACTACTTTTGAACGCTTCAATGTACATTCATAATTTGGGCTCTAATGAAATGTGACACTTAGAGCTATCATATTCCATATCCAAATCCACTTTTAGTATTGCTGACACAAAGCATAAACACATTAGAGTGCATTTTCCCCTCTTGAAACTAAACTTTGTGCATATAAAAGAGTCAAAACAAGTGCTAAGGTGGACAATTAGTTTATATACAGTGCATCCGGAAAGTATTCACAGCGCTTCACTTTTTCCACATTTTGTTATGTTACAGCCTTATTCCACAATGGATTCAATTCATTATTTTCCTCAAAATTCTACAAATAATACCCCATAATGGCAACGTGAAAGAAGTTTGTTTGAAATCTTTAAATTGAAAATTTATTAAAAATAAAACCAAGAAATACAATAAAAATAAAATAAAAACAAATCACATGTACATAAGTATACTCACTTAACATATTTTTAACAAGTTAGGTACAATAATTTGACAAATTCAATGTCATTTGATTTTAAACCATTTAAAAATCAAGGCACCCAAAAGAGATTTAAACGCAGCAGTATAACTTCACGCATATGACATGGAAATGTGAACCAGCGTGCAGAGCGTATATACAGGCATTCATTTTTGTTTGACATTAATGTGAGATTTTATCATTTTAAGACTTATGTATTGTTCTACTTAAGCTTATATCTCACTGTGCTGCTATTTGGAGTTGTGTTTAAGGAAATTCCATTCCAATAAACATTCTTTATTCCCATGTACCAACTCCACACTAAACCTGAAGAACCGAACAAGATGACTGGTGTATGCATTAAAATCTACTTGGTGTGTGGATTGTTAAAAACAAATGAAAATTAGAAATGTGGTTGTATATATTATATATTTAGAAATAAGGCTTGCATAACAAAACCTAAGTTTTTCTAATACAGAAAAGCTGCACCCCGTGAAAGAAAATAGAAAGCTCCCATACAAGGCTTTCGTAACGATTCATATGGTGAACTTGAGTATGAACAGCAGGTAAAAGTCAAAGAACGAATTGTCAATTAATGCAAGTTGCAAGTTGATCAGAATTAATTTATCTTTGAAGCCAGAATTGAAGCCTGCCTTGTTCCTTTTGTACCCTGATGTAATTAACATTAAGCCTAACTCTTTTTTTTTTCTCATAAAAAAAAAAAAAAAAAACATTCAGTACATAACAAAATATCTGGGGCTTTAGCCCTATCAGCCAGGGTCTAGCTATGGTGCTTGGTATCAGTAGCACTCGTGACACTACAGTAGGCAATTTTAAACTGACTTAGAAACTGAATGATTGATTTTGTTTGGGCTGCAAGATCAAATAATTGGCCTTCAGCATTTCAGGTTCAAAATCATTTTTCCTCAAACCTGTAATGATTTACCTTGTCCAAGTTGCAACATAATTACAGGGTCTGAGGCAGAAAACAAAAGAAAGGCAAGTCATTTTGACAAAAATGGTATTCCTTAGCTTACCTTCACCTGTTGAAACCCATAAAAGTTGATTCAGCACAGATATTACTGAATGATGTAGCTAAGCAAATAGCTAAGCTAATATGTGAGACCAAAAATGAAATGCAGTGATAAGCAAAGTGAATGTAGATCTGGATTTTAATACTCTTGTAGGATATTAGGTGCAGACGAGCAAACAATTGCTGGCAATATGACTTGAATCTAGAAAACCCAACCATTTAATCCTGGAAATCCTCAACATCATAAATTAAAAGATTCAGCTAACTAGGTGCCAAGAAGCCTAGCTGAAGCTCACATCTGGCCAATAAAATGAACAAGAGGCCATTGGACAGAGGCCCCTCAACCCATGGGATAGTGACATGGAGCAGACTCCACATGACCTTCTGAACTTCCACACAGAGCTAAAGCAGGCATTCTTCAAAAGGTTTCCTTGTTAAAGCCCCTAGTGTTTGCACAATCCTAATATGAAGACATCTCATCTTAATCCATGTACATCTCACACAAAGTCACTGTACTTCGCAGGGTTAACCCTATAAAATGTACAGAATGCATTTGGACCCAAAATGTACTAACTTAACTTTCTACAAAGAGAAACAACGTCAAGAACCAAGCCATAGCAAGGAAACGCAACGACATGCAAGTACATATCCAGACTTTTGCTCAAAGTGCTGGTGTATTAAATAAATGCTTTGGGTAATCTGATTGCAAAACATTTTCTCTGTATTGAACAATTATTTCACATTCTGTCACTTTACTCACCACCCTGTTTCATGTTGTATGTGTTAGATTAGTTTTATGTTTAGAATAGCAATTAAGTTTGTCTGTTTTCAAAGATAATTTGACTGTAGTATATTTTGATAAATAATCTCATCCCTGTTTTTAAAAGATTTTGCTTCAAAGCTGTACCTAAATATCGTGATATTATTTTCAATATGCCATGAGAATAATATTACTCCAATAAATGAAATAATCATAATTCCCTTAAAGCTAATTTCTTACAAAATAAATTGTGAGCAGATTCAACACGACGTTGTATTATGATTTTAATGGTGGAGAAATGTATTCAGACAAATCTAGTTATTTGTAATTTATCTTTCTTATAATGGTTGTCAAACGCGACTAATTCCATTACAAATTTCCTTACATAATAATGATGTAGAATAAGGACAGTTTAATTTAATTCCTAGCTCACATACTGTTCATACACTCTTAAAACCACGAATGCTGTGCCAGAGACTATTTAGCCTGCGACAGAGCCCTTGTATTAAAATGGAAGAAATTGGAACACCCAAAATGGCAGATGTAGAAAAGGAAGGTCTGCCTTAAAGGGAAAAGAGCCAATCACCTTTCAGACACAGACATCGCCTGTCAGACAACTCGAGAACGCACATGTACATAAAGTGGACCAGCCTAAAACATAATTTTTTTTAGCACGATCTGACAGAGATGATACCATTTACCATTGAGACCATTGTTGTCAGATTTTACTGCCAATTTATAATGTTCTTTGATTGTAATCATTTAAGAGCTTTCTAGTCTTCCCAAATCAAGTAGATAGGAGCTGTACATTCATACCATTTATATGCATAGAAAGGAGCAGGAGCAACGTCATATAAAGACAAGCAAAAAAAGCTATCTTTGTCATGTTTGGCTGGTTAGCATGGTCAAGTAAGCCAGTGCTGGTTTTAATAATAATAATAATAATAATAATAATATTAATAATAATATTGCAATTCTCCATTGACAACCATTCAAAGGTACCCATGTATTCTGAAATAATATTTTTTAGGGTTCATAACAAATTATGCTCAGTCGGCAACACTTGTGGCATAATATTGATCACCACAAACATTTTTTTTTAACTCAACCCTTGTTAATAATAATTAAAAAAAGAAGCAAAAACTGTGGTTACAGTAAGGCACACATTGAAAGTGAATGGGGCCAGTTTCAAAAGTATAGCCACAAGACATTTATATTATACCGTACTGAACAAAAGTCTCACATAAGATACTTCACAAAAGAATTTGTCTTAAGGTGGTTAAATATTTCTTCAGCTTTAGTGTGTCAATAGGAAATATAAATGTTAGACTCCAAAACAAGTAAACCCTATAAACGATTTTATCACAAAACAATTATGTAGAACAGAGATTGTATCATAATAAAATCATGTTAACATGCATAATGTTTATGCTTTGTGGATATACTTTTGAAGTGTGTAGTTTAATGTTTACAGATAGGTCCAATGCACTTTCATTGCACGTGACTTACTGTAATTGCAATTTAAAAACAAAATATATAAAAATAGGGACAAAGGGACAAGTTAAAAATAGTTTTTGTGTTAATCAATATTATGCCACGAATACTGTTAAAAAACAAGGAACCGATTACTTGTAAATTAAAATGACAGTTAAAAATATCTAGTATGTCACGTACATGACATTTTTATTTCGTTTTATTCACAAACCTTATTAAGAACAGTTTCAAAATATGCTAACTTTAACAAACTATGCTTTTCTGTTGAGGAAAAAAAAAGGAAATAAACAATATGCATTCATAAAAAAAATGTAAATAAAAAAGATTTAAGCATAACAGTAAAAAACATTTTCACTCAAACGGAGCTTACAAAGAAACCAATAATGATGCCATTAGGGTAATGCGCACATATAAACTGAGTCTACATAAACAGGCCATCACATTTTTATCATTTAACATGTTATTATTCAGAATGCTTCTGCCCGTGTTTAGATATTTAACGCAAATACCAGTCGGAGTTGTTCATTCTGCTTCACGTTTCTTTCCACTTAATTGTAACTCTGAGATTTGGTGAGACATATAGAGAGCAAGAAGGGCCGACAAATGTGCAATCAATTTCAATTAATTTCAAAATCAATTTGCATTATTCAAAAAGTGTTTATCAAAGTTGACAAGCTGATGCAGAATGAGGATTTGATAAGTCGTGCACATCCCTAAATTAGACAGAAGAACAGATTTTACTTTCTAAAGGTACAACATTCCTTATTGGTTAGCACACAGTGTATGAGTTTAGAAGCACACTGGCATATGCACTTTGGCTTAAAGGAGATATTAAAGGAGCATACTGGCTCTGAGGGTATTTGATACTGCCGTCTGAGTGTGTATGTGTGTTCCTTTATGCTTTTAAGTCCCTTTATGATTCTTCCTGTATTTTCTAATCAGATGGACAGAAACAAAAATTGAGTGCTCGGAAGCCAAGCGAATGCCCATCATAGCTCAATTTAAAACCTGAACTCTGCTGCCAGCTCATTTATGAGAGAAATCTGAAGGTCTCAAAGGTCTTGGAATACAATGTGCCACAGATATGAAGAGGGAAATAGAGAAATGGAAAACAATCAAAATTCACACACTCCCACTCTGTTCCAAAACTAGTAAGATGCCTCAACATGCATCTTATATATGCTGCCTTCTAAGATACCTAGCTTTCACCAAATTGTAAAGCAGCAAGCTCAGTGGAAAAATAAAAAAATTATTCAAGATGATGGATGAAGCCAAGGAAATGTTGATCATAAATATACTAGTAATTTATAATTTAATTTAAATGTGCTAAAATAATAAAAAACTGATAAATTAACCCAACATTTTGTGTGCTATATATATATTTATGCTCATTAAGAGTACTGATTAATAGAGTAGAGACTCCAGTCCCATTTGCTTTAGTGAGTTTCCATGTAAGTGAGGATGCAGTCATAGAAAGAAACTGCTGTTGTAGTAGGCAGTGAGACAGCTCACAAGGTTTGGAACAGAGCCTACCTATTTTAAATAAGAGCTTTCCAGATCATATCACGATATTCCAACAATAAAAATAAAAAATACAAAAAAATGAGAGAGGAAAAAAATTAAGGTGCAAGAGTGACAAAAACTGAGAAAATGCAAAAATGATCAAATGACAGACAGGATGAAAAATGAGAGCAAGCACACAAGCAAGGCGATAAAGCTGACATATGCCAGTCAAAGCTGCAGATTTCATTTCCTCTTGCAAAAACTTTGGCTCATGCATGAACACACACCAT
This sequence comes from Moxostoma hubbsi, assembly GCA_032164185.1. Taxonomy (NCBI): domain Eukaryota; kingdom Metazoa; phylum Chordata; class Actinopteri; order Cypriniformes; family Catostomidae; genus Moxostoma; species Moxostoma hubbsi. The sequence goes on from JAVLUX010000186.1 coordinate 11,233,629, forward strand.
CCAAAACACACACACAGAGCTGCTGTGTTGAGCGGTAATATTTGACATCAGCAGACAATGGCGGGAACATTATTCATGCCAGAGCAAGACGTGTCATCAGTGACAGACAGACATAAATATCCCACAACCCCCTCAAAGGGGTTAATGTGTGTCGATCAGAGAGCACTGAGGCAGGGGAACAGACAGCAGATGTATCACACATGCTCAACACAATCGACTGTAACCGTCGATAACACATGAACACATAAGCAATGTATGCGTTAACGTAAGCAACGTCCGCCTACAAGTTTCTCTCTCTCTCTCCCTCTGGACACTTGGTGTTCCCTTTATGTCTCCCTCCGCATCACTAAAACAAGACACAGGTGTTAGGGTTAATTATCAACCAGGTGACAAGCCTTACCACCCTCTCTCACTCCTGCAGACCGACACATGACCCCACGCCACATGCCCCCCACCTCTGACTCAGGCCGGGGCAACATCCGGCCTGCCTAATTCTTCCATAACAACCTTTTTCTTGTGCTCATTCTGCAAAAAGCAGGGATTCGAGCCACTTATCACAGTTTTTAGCATCTTCGTGTACGAACTTACAAATCATGTTTTTTAAGGTCTTATTAAATCGATCGACCAGATAGACGCTGGAACATATCGACTTAATGCCTAATAATTCATATAGTTTGCGAAGTGTACGTGACATGAATGTTGTGCCTTGATCCGTGAGGATTTCCTTTGGAATCCCCACTCGGGAGATAATTTTGAAGAGTGCATCCGCAACACTGCGTGCTAGGCACCGCTTCCGGATATCGCGTTGCATAGTCCACCTAACACAAAGCGATGCCCGCGTGATCCATTTCAATTCTGTCGAAGGGGATCTCGATCAACGGCAGCGGGTGCAATGGCGCTTTTGGGGTGGCCGGTGGGTTCACCAACTGACATTCCCGGCACGCCGCACACCACCTGCGAACGTCCCAGTGAATGCCCGGCCAAAAGAAATGGGCCATTATATGGTTCAAAGACATTTCGTGATCTAAGTGGCCGGCCATTGGATTATAGTAAGCCACCTGGAAGAGTATTTCCCGACGGCTCTTCGGTACTAACAGCTGAGTTGTAAACTCTTTGGTTTGAGTGTCCTGCGTCACTTGATACAACCGCTCTTTGATAATAAAAAAGTACGGGTATGTGAGCGCAATTATTATTATCTATGTCTTGCTGCTGTTTTTGTATTGTTGTGCACTGGAAGCTCCGGTCACTAAGAAAAATTCCTTGTATGTATAAGCATACTTGGCAATAAATCTGATTCTGATTCTAAACCTTTAAGCGCTGAGGGTGTTTTTAAAAATGTCCTGTTTCAGAAGCATACGAAAATTAAACGCTTATAATTTGAAATAAATAAAAAAAATAAATAAATAAATAAATAAATAAATAACAGGATGAAAAAACAGCATATCATTGTAAATAAAACTTTAAAAATTTTCTAATGACATAGATTATTACATTCTCTGCCTAAGAAACTTCTGAAAAAGAAAAAAAAGAAAAGAAAATTGAGCCAAAAATTTACAATTTTCCTTTTTTAATTTGATATAATACATTTCTGGGTGTAAACCGCATTTGAAAACCACATTTGTTTTGTTCCCAACATGTCAACCGTATCTGAGAAAAATGCTGATATGACAAAGCAATCAAACGTTATTTATTGTAAAATAATTATTTATCTAGGTGTCCAAAAACCTCTCCAAACAAATAAAACATAATAATTGTACATAAGAACTTATTACACTTGCAAACACAACAATGACTAAAGGTTTGCATAGCATGTAGACATGATTTTAGCAATGAGATTTCACAGAATGTGCCTTTTGACTCAATGAGTCTGTGACATTTACTTGGCCTTGATCAGTGAGGATTTCCTTTGGAATCCCCACTCGGGAGATAATTTTGAAGAGCGCATCCGCAACACTGCGTGCTAGGCACCGCTTCCGGATATCGCGTTGCATAGTTTGATGGCCATATGCAAAATTGTGCTTCGTGTGGATTATCTAATGATCTGTGCATCTGATTCCTTTGTTGTAGGCTCGTTTGAAATATAATCACCTCCTCTTAGTAATTGTGTTTTATGTTTATGTTCCGTTTATTTAGTTTTTTAAGTTATAAGTGAAAATACGGCATATAATCCAAACCAACATAATTGTCAAAGACATATACTTAGCATATATTTTTGTCTGTGAGTAAATCAAATAGGCTATTTTATGCGTTAGATTTTTTTTACTGATTGCAAGAATGCATACAGAGTAAATTTGATTTCATTTTTTTAATAAATGATCAAAATATAACTTGTCTTATTTATGTCTTTTTTGTATGAAAATATCAAAACACTTGTTCAGTTTTATTCATAATGCCTGCATTTGAAAGTAGAGCTTTCAAACTATACTTATTTTGTGTTGTTCAAGACTGTCATTATTAATATTTTGACTTTTTCCTTTCTCCTGCCAGTGGACCCACCCAAGCTTAAAGAGTTAAACTCTTAATCAAGTAAGAGTGTCAGACAACCAAATTCAATGCAGACATATCTAACCGAGGGCTCATCCAAGTCCATATAACCCTCCCACACATCATTGGCCTTGAAATTTGCTATCTGTACTTGAGGTAGCTGTACTTACCTCCGGTCATAATGTGTATATAGAAAGAGTATGATTCTCGCCCCCCCCCCCTCCTGACAGTTCTGGATAGAAACATTTATAGTAATGTATTTCTGCACAAGACGTTTCCAACATGTGCTTCAACCATGGAATTCTGCTACAACTAGGCTGTGGCATTATGCTTTGCTGCAAGCTTAAAATTACGTTATTAAATTGAAGGAATGTATAATACACACAGAATAGCATACATAATCACCTTTGAGACCTGCCACAACAAACCAACACTGCATATAAAAAAGCGACCCTCCTCCTTTTTTCGCGATGCTCTGAGGCAATCAAAATTAATTTATTCTAATGTATTGGCGCAGAAGGTCAATTACCAAAATGATTCAGATTCAGACTAGTCCGGATCTTAGAAGCCAATGAGGCATCTAAAGGGCAGCTGTGCTAATTTTGCAAAGCAAATCGTCCACTTTTAGTTACTGTTTAGAGACATGTCTCGGCCTTTGTAAAAATTGCGCTTGCTAATGGCCGCACAACTGTTTTTTAACAACAGTTGTAATTGCAAGGCTATTAGACATTAGCTAACAGTGGTGACTATCGTAGGACAAGAGCAAGAAGTGATGATTCAGCTACAGTCCATTTAGCATGACTGAAATGAGTTTGTAAATTTATAAAAATAGTACAGGACTCTTAAGTCTGCATTTTTCTTGTCATTTCACATGATTCATAAACTAGCAGTCAAAAAGCTGGACACACCTTACTGAAATAATACCTCTTTATTTTAAAAACTGTTTGTTGGAATCCACGGCATGCTGAGTGACCCCAGCAGGGTCTCCTAAGCAACCAAATTGGCCCAGTTGCTAGGGAGGTTAGATTTACATGGTGTAACCTTCTCATGATTTCTATAATGTGGTTTGCTCTTGATGGGGCACATGATGAATTGTACGTGGATGATGCGGAGAATACCGTGAAGCCTCCACATGTGCTATATCTCCGCAGTAACACGCTCAACAAGCCATGTGATAAGATGTGCAGATTGACTGTGTAAGACACGGAGGCAACTGAGATTCGTCCACCACCACCCGGATTGAGGCAAGACACTTTGTCACCATGAGGACTTAGAGAGCATTGGGAATTGGGTATTCCAAATTGGGGACAAAAAAGGGAAGAATAAAAAAACATTTTGATCAAGTCATATACTGTGTGAAGGAAAAAAAATGGATGAGATAGACAAGATAGTAAAGGAAAAGCAGCCAACATAGTGTCCAGAACATTTACGAACTTTTTCAATACTGAAAAAGTATCGTCATGAAAGAGCATCCTGTGAGGATACCATGTAGCTCATTGAGAGAGCCCACAGTTTGCAGATTTGTAATACAGGCAAGGGCTACTTTGAAGAAATTAAAATATAAGATAGCAAGAACTTTTGATTTGTAGATAAAGAAGTTACTATAGAATTTATATAAATGTTTATATTTATATCTTCTATAATTAATGAAGACATTTTGATTTATTTAACATTTTCAAGTCATTACAGAATTCCCATACCTTATAGAGAATTCCGTATATATTATTTTATAGTTTGGATGACTTTAGTAATAAAATGTGGTTAATAGTAATAACAAAGAATGAGCATGTGTCCAAACCATTGACTGGAAATTTATATGGACCATATATGACATTATTATTTCATATTAGGATTAAAAGTGAATATATGAATCATCCTAAAATGGTGTATAAGAGCATCAAATCACTTTTTTTATATGGGTCTTGCCATATACAGTATCTCGCAAAAGTGTACTGTAGATTTGGTGGAGCAGCAGCAGAAACCAGTCATTGCATTTCAATAAATGCAGTGATTCTGTTATCAACACAGATGAATAACAAATTAGTGGTCTTAAAAGGCTCTGTTTTTAGGTCCTTTTAAGGGCTCTGCTGAGGGCTGAAGCACTACATCAAAATAGCATTTCATCTGGATTAAAACATTCTGGGATTATTTCATCTTTACTAAATTGCCTTGCAAGATAAACAGTGGCAGAAAAGTGAATTATCCACTCCTAGTGCAGTTTCTTCCTTTGCTTTCTTATGCCTCAAAATGCTTACTCCAAATTCAGTACACACAAATATACTGCATATGTATGAGTGCATATACAGTATCTCACAAAAGTGAGTACACCCCTCACATTTTTGAAAATATTTGATTATATCAAATTATAACACTGCAGAAATTACACTTTGCTACACTTTTTTCTGAGTTTACAGCTTGTATAACAGTGTAAATTTGCACACAGCCATTAATGTCTAACCCGCTGGCAACAAACGTTAGTACACCCCTAAGTGAAAATGTCCAAATTGGGCCAAAAGTGTCAATATTTTCCAGCACTGCTTTAACCCTCTTGGGCATGGAGCTCACCAGAGCTTCACAGGTTGCCACTGGAGTTATCATCCACTCCTCCATGACGACATCACGGAGCTGGTGGATGTTAGAGACCTTGTGCTCCTCCACCTTCTATTTAAGGATGCCCCACAGATGCTCAATAGGGTTTAGATCTGGAGACATGCTTGGCCAGTCCATCACCTTCATCCTCAGCTTCTTTAGCAAGGCAGTGGTCATCTTGGAGGTGTGGCATTCATGGTTCCCTCAATGAACTGTAGCTTCCCAGTGCCAGTAGCACTCATGCAGCCCCAGACCATGACACTGTAGGCAAGACACACTTGTCTTTGTACTCCTCACCTGGTTTCCGCAACACACGCTTGACACCATCGGAACCAAATAAGTTTATCTTGGTCTCATCAGACCACAGGACATGGTTTCAGTAATCCATGTCCTTAGTCTGCTTGTCTTCAGCAAACTGGTTGCAGGCTTTCTTGTGCATCATCTTTAGAAGAGGCTTCCTTCTGGGATGACAGCCATGCAGACCAATTTGATGCAGTGTGCGGTGTATGGTCTGAGCACTGACAGGCTGACCCCCACCCCTTCAACCTCTGCACCAGTGCTGGCAGCACTCATATGTCTATTTCCCAAAGACAACTTCTGGATATGATGCTGAGCACATGCACTCAACTTCTTTGGTCGACCATGGCGAGGCCTGTTCTGAGTGGAACCTGTCCTGTTAAACCACTGTATGGTCTTGGCCACCGTGCTGCAGCTCAGTGTCAGGGTCTAGGCAAACTTCTTATAGCCTAGACCATTTTTATGTAGAGCAACAATTCTTTTTTTCAGATCCTCAGAGAGTTCTTTGCCATGAGATGCCACGTTGAACTTCCAGTGACCAGTATGAGGGAGTGTGAGAGCGATGACACCAAATTTAACACACCTGCTCCTCATTCACATCTGAGACCTTGTAACACTAATGAGTCACATGTCACCAGGGAGGGAAAATGGCTAATTGGGCCCAATTTGGACATTTTCTCTTAAGGGTGTACTCACTTTTGTTGCCAGCGGTTTACACATTAATGGCTGTGTGTTGAGTTATTTTGAGGGGACAGCAAATTGACACTGTTATACAAGCTGTACACTCACTACTTTACATTGTAGCAAAGTGTCATTTCTTCAGTGTTGTCACACGAAAAGATATAATCAAATTTGTACAAAAATGTGAGGGGTGTACTCACTTTTGTGAGATACTGTATATGCACTCATACATATACAGTATATGTGTGTGTACTGAATTTGCAGTAAGCATTTAGAGGCATAAGAAAGCAAAGGAAGAAACTGTGCACTGGGAGTGGATAATTCACTTTTCCACCACTGTTTAGATTGCAAGTCAATTTAGTAAAGATGAAATAATCCCAGAATGTTTTAATACAGATAGATGAAATACTATTTTGATATAGTGCTTCAGCCCTCAGCAGAGCCCTTAAAAGGACCTAAAAACAGGGCCTTTTAAGACCACTAATTTGTTATTCATCTGTGTGAATAACAGTATCACTGCATTTATTAAAATGCAACGACTGGTTTCTGCTGCCGCTCCACCAAATCTAAATGAGTAATTTAAAAATTTATAGAATTCTCTCTCTCTCTCTCTTCTACCGTCTCAGCCTTCTCATGTCTGCCTACGGAAATATCAAAAATCAGCCACAGCATAAGGTTCCAATCAACATCAAATGTTTAAAAAAACTAGAGATCTGGACACGTGCATTGATTGCTCTAGATAACACCTCTCAGTGTATTGTCATTTTAAGGCGCACAAGGAAATGTCACACAACAAACGCTTTTTTTGCACACCAACAACATTTCGGAAAATTGCTTAAAAGCCTTGGTTATTCACAAACCCTATATTGGAGAATTACACCTTAGCACATTATCCATGTTTCAGAGAATTCAATGAAGTCTTGATGATCCGCAGACCTTATTTAAAAATGTTTTTGTCTTTGCTACCTGCAGCATTTCACATGATTGTATTTTTTTTTTAAATTAAAGTCTTAAAATCTTTTATTGTTTGCTTGCTGCACTTGACTGCAGTGTACAAAACCACACAAGGTTAAAATAATATTCAACCATTTATGTTTTATTGACAGCATTTGTGGCATAAGGTTGATTACCACTTACAATGGAAGTGAATGGGGCCAATTTCTGGAGGGTTTAAAAGGCAGAAATATGAAGCTTATTTTATAAAAGCACTTACATTAATTCTTCTGTTCTAACTTGCTTTATTGAAATTGCTGTTGAATTGTTTAAATAGTCATTTTTATGGTCATTTTAGGGATTTATGTTTAACAGCGTTACATTGTCATGCCAAAAATTTGTAAAAATAGATGTAAATTCAAACAGATAAGGTTAATTAGTGATTTTATCACACTAAATCATGTTAACACTCACTGTTTATGTCAAAAGAGGCAGAAGATTTTTAAGGTAAGACCTCTAAGAAACTTAAAGATCACATAAAATATTACATATAACCTAAACATCAAGCTAACTGCTTGCCAAGCTTACATTCCATGGCAGTTAAAACAGTTGATCACAGCTTGGGCCTGTCTAAGGCAGTTGCATCTTTCAAAACTGAAGAGGAGCTGGAGATCATATATCCAGCAGAAGTTTTAACAAACAAAGATAAGAAGAAGATGAAAGAGATGATCCTTAGAGAGAATCCAGAGATGCTGCTGTCAGATTACAGTGGATCAGAACCAAACAGAGTCCGGTGTAATCAGCCTGGCACAGTACCCTCATAACTGCCATGCACTGCAGCAGAAAAGGCGGCATCAAATAAAATCAGTGAAGGTAGACAAATCACTCTAGAAGGAGAAAAGGAGATAAAGCTGACTGTAAACCTGTATCGCAATGGTACAGTCATGGTCCAGGGGTCAGAACCCAGCCTTGATGAATTCCAGAAGAATTTAATGGACTTTAAAATAGAGGTTCAGATGTTTAAGAAAGATCCTGAGGTGAAGAACCGTGAAGAGTCTTACAACAAAAGAGCTACAAACACTGACCTCAGCTCGAGCTCCCCTGTAGCACACAGAAACACTGTTTCTCCAGCATCTCCAAAGATCAAAGCCTTGAGAGACAACATCGCTGAGCTGGAGCAGGACTACTTCCTGTTTAAAGAGGAAACTACCAACAGCCTCTGCCAGCTCCAAAACCAGACCAGCCACTTCAGTACACAACAAATTCAACAGCACAGCTCTGCTGTCAGACAGCTGGAGGAGACCAATCAGAAGCTGCAAGAGGAGCTGAAGAGGTCAACACAGCAATATGCTGGAGAAACAACTGGAGGAGATGAGACAACAGCTACACATAAACCCTGAACACATCACAACCACAGAACAACAGTGTACCAGCACAGTGACACTCAACACCTCTCCTCCTGAACACATCACAAACACAACATCAGCAGCGTGTCAACACACAAACACACACCATCCCATCCCCTGCAACCACGCAAGTTTCTCAGGTCTCTCAAGCTTCTCAGAACTCCAAGAGAAAAGACATCAGCACCAGACAGAGATATCCACAGACCACAACATCTATCAGCAACAACACAGAAGAGAAATCATCAATCATGCACATCTATATGACCATCTATTTACTATATTTTAAAACAATATTATTCTTTCTGGTAAATAGAAAATTTCTGTCCTCATTTAAAATAACACGCTACAACCATCAGGGGATGATCTCTTCATCTTTTGGAGAGAAAAGCACTAACCCTGATTTATTAAATATTGTATATAGTTCAGATATAATTATATTACTTGAGACATGGAGTCGTTTAGAGTCTCAAACCTACACCCCTTCAAACTACAGAGAGTTATTTATACCTTCAATCAAAACCCCTCATGTTAAAAATGGAAGAGGTTCAGGAGGAATTATTGTTTGGTTTAAAGAGCATCTTTCACACTATATTCAACCTGTAAAAAAAGGGAAAACACATATCTGGATGAAAATTAATAAGGAAGTCATTTGTTCAGATGAGGACATTTATCTACATGCAGTGTATATCCCCCCATACGAGTCCCCCTATTATAATGAGGACACCTTACCCACACTACAGTCAGAGATCGTTCAGTTTCAGTCTCTAGGCTCTGTGCTGTTAATGGGGGATCTGAATGCAAGAATCAGAAAGGAACCAGACTACATTAGTTCATCTGGAGATACATATATTAATAGTGCACATATACAACAGAATCATCTCTGTACTAAAGCCCGTTAGAGCTATGACAACATGATAAACAGACATGGGAAAAACGTCCTGCAGCTCTGTAAACTGGAAGCTCTGGGTTTATAGTTAATGGCAGGACAAGGGGAGACACTCTGTGTCGATTTACTTACTGCTCACCTCAAGGTAGCAGCACAGTGGACTATGCTATTACAGATATAGACCACAATAAGATCAACTACTTCATGGTGATGTCACAGCTTCCTTTCTCAGATCACAGCCATATAGTCATTAGTCTAATCAAGTCAGCAAATTCAATTGTATTCCCTCCCCACCAAATTTTTATGGAAAAATGACTGTCCTGCACGGTATAAGGCAGAGCTCCACAGCATTCATGTTCATAATATGATAGACACATTTATATACACCAAATTTGGACTAGACAAGACAAGTATCATAACCAAAATATTTCATACAGTGGCCGGCATAGCCCTGAGAAAAAGACAAATGTACAGAAGAAAGAAAGAAATCATTAAAGACGATTGGTTTGACAAAGATTGTCAAACATCAAGAAAGGAATTACGATCATTATCAAATGAAAAACACAGAGACCCTGCAAACCAGTACACACGATCCACATATCACCAAACACTTAAAATGTACAAGTCACTACTGAGAAGGAAAAGAGCTGAACATATGACAGCTAAACTCAACAAGATTGAGGAGGCTGTCAATGAAAACTACTTTTGGGATTTATGGAATAATTTAGATCAATCAAAAAAAGTCAAATCCATTCCCATCTGTAACCTAAAACTCTGGACAGAACATTTCGGAAACCTCTATTCACAAAATGAACCAAACCCCAGCCAAAAACATTTGACTTCTCAACTAAATAATCTGGAACACACAATAAAAGATCAATTAAACCATTTGGACACCCCCATATCTTTAAATGAACTGACTGTAAAGATGAAATCCCTCAAAAATAACAAATCTTGTGGCTTGGATGGAATATATGATGAGATGCAGAAACATAGCTGCCCCAAACTGAAAGATGCTATTCTGAAATTATTCAATATCTTATTAAAATCAGGACACTTTCCTCAGAATTGGAAGAAAAATAAAATAACCCAAATTTTCAAACAAGGGGACAAGTACAACCCAAATAATTACAGGGGCATTACAGTCAGCAGCAACCTCGGGAAACTCTTCTGTTGCATTATAAATAACAGATTAGTGAACTTCATTCAAAAACACAAGACACTAAATAAATGTCAGATTGGATTCATGCCTAAACAGAGAACTAATCACATCTACACACTCCACTCACTTGTACAGAAATATGTTCAAATATTTGGCTGCTTCATTGACTTTAAAAAAGGCCTTCGATTCTGTTTGGCATAACGGACTCTTCCTGAAACTCATCCAGATTGGCATACGCTGACAATAAATACTGAGTGAAGATTAATGACAAAAGAACCAATTATTTCAATCAGACCAAGGGAGTAGGTCAAGGCTGCAGCCTCAGCCCAACTCTATTTAATATTTATATCAATGAATTGGCCACAACCCTTCAAAAGTCATCTTGCCCTGGACTGATCTTAAATGGCAGAGAAATCAAATGCCTCCTTTACGCTGACGACCTCCTGCTGCTGTCCCCTAATGAAGAGGGACTACATGAAAGCCTCTCCATTTTACAAACATATAGCAGTGATTGGGCTTTACCATTAAACATCGAGAAGTCCAAAGTCATGATTTTCCAGAAAAGAAAAAAAAAAAAAAAAACACATTATGAGCAATAAATATATATTCACAATCAGGGGAACAATCCTTCATCATGCCAACTGCTATAATTATTTGGGTCTTACAATCTCTGCTTCAGGACAGTTTGATTTGGCAATAAAAGATCTGACTGACAAAGCCCGCTGGACATATTATAGTATAAGAAAATCATTATTTAAATTCACACCCCCCCCATTAAACTGTGGCTGAAAGTCTTCGACATCATCATCAAACCTATACTTCTATATGGCTGTGAAATCTGGGGCCCCAAATATAAATTAAATTATGAATCTTTGAGACAAAAGCCCTGTTCCACCTAGAATACTGCAAAAACATCCCGGGAATTCACAGAAATGCTCCAAGTCTGGGTGGTAGAGCAGAACTGGGCCGGTTCCCTCTCCTCACTGAACTCCAGAAGAGAGCAGCTAAATTCTGGTTCCATTTGTCAGACACACCTCCAGATAACTACCATTACTGTGCCTTTACACACAGGACAGGACACCCAAAGAGTGACCCTATGCACTATTTAGTATAAAAATATCAACTAAATTCATCCATCCAGTTCAGACTGTCAAAACTGAAACAGACAGAAAGAATAACGCAGGAAGAATACATTAAGGATTGGTAGCACAAAGTCACACAAGTACATAAATTAAATTACTTCCACAAAATCAAGACTGATTATAAATTGGCACCATATTTGATCCATATTAAAGATTATGGACAAAGAAAGCTACTGTCAAAGTATCATCTGAGTGAGCACAGCCTGCCTGTAGAGACAGGTCGACACAGACAGAACCGGAGACCCAGAGAGGACAGACTGTGTTCATACTGCACTGAAGGAGTTGTGGAGCATGAACTTCACTTCCTCACTCACTGCAGTAAATATGAGATCATTAGAAACACACTCTTTACACAAATAGCTCATATTCTACCTGAATTCCAGGACATATTGACTTGATATACAAACTCTCGTATCTTATGGGAGAGAAAGTAGAGTTTGTTCAGCTGGCAGCACGGTATGTGTCGTCCTGTCATCACATGAGGGAGAGAGACTGACCCCTCATCATATTACAGCTCTATTCAAACTGATATTTTAATATACTTTTTCCCTCCCTTCCTCATTGCTCTCCGTTTTTTACTTTGTCATTTGTATTTTATTTTATTATCATTATTATTAATTTATTGTCTATAAACATGTTTTTTTGTTGTTGTTTTTATGTTTGTAATGTGTTTATTACTCAATGCTTTGGCAACATTGTACACTGTATACAGTCATGCCAATAAAGCTCATTTGAATTTGAGAGAGAGAGAGAGAGAGAGAGAGAGAGATAGAGAGAGAGAGATAGTGATAGAGAGAGAGAGATAGTGATAGAGAGAGAGAGAGAGAGAGAGAGAGAGAGAGAGAGAGAGAGAGAGAGAGAGAGAGAGAGAGTGTGTGTGTGTTGTTGGATGTGTTAAAATGCTTAAGAGTCTCTCCATGCCCTAGCGGCCTTAGGCAGGACCAAATGCTCCTTGACAGACACTTAAGACCTGCAGACTGAAGCCTCAATCTGAATAGCTCAGAAGCCCATCAATTAGCCATTGCAGCTTTGCTCAGGTATTAAAAGGATCAAGAAAGCTCAGACGAGTTGTGGCCCAATCCATGAGTCACTGGAGGGCTCACACTGAACCAATTCCCTGTCCATCAACCAATAAATTACAGCATGGAGGACACACTTTCTACAAGTGGGTTGCCCTCTGTTCATGTATCTAAGGCCAGGTTAATGAGGCAACTAGAAAGACAAAGAGAGCGCAAAACTAAGATGTAGCTACTCTGCAGCAGAGATTGTAATATGTGATTAAAATGGTGAAACGAAACAGTGACCAGTTGCAGTACCATTTACAGTAAAATATACACTTTCACTTATACATTCATGTACATTTTAACCTACATTTGCAGGTTTACGGACAATGCGGTTAGGAGTCCTGAAAATGTACGAGTGTCAGTTATAGAATGCGGTTACCAGTTTGTTAATAAATGAAATGTGTGTGAACATAACCACATTCAGCACTCTAAAACAGGACTGACAATCGAATTCTGCTGCTTTGAACAGTCACATATTGCTCCACTCGCATCTACCTACCTTCCCTAGCTATTGTCCCTCTAACTATTTTTCACTCTCGTTCTTACCCACACACTTTCACACAAACACACATGCAAAAGTCCCATCAGCCTCTGATGCAGGCATCTGGCAAGGTGAATGAAAGCCTTCCTAAAAGAGGAGCTCCAGTGATTACGGGAGTGGACAGTTTTCTAATTATTCTGTCAAACATCAATCTGGCTGGCTGATGCAGACCTTCCAGCTACTGATGGACAATGTAATCACTTCTGTACTTCCAAACATAGGAAGCAGAGAGCAGATAAGTCCTGACAGAAAAAATTGGAAACGTGAAAGCCTCTTTTAACTGATTCAGCCAAAAGAATAAATCAAAAATCTACATAAAATGCAGTTGCATTCAGAAGAAAGATAAACAAATGGAGCTCTATTTACAAGAAGATGCTAGAAACCCTGGAATTAAAAGAATTTCACTGAAGGATTTCAGGAAATCTTTAGTGTTAATTAAAATTTATTTGGATTGGGGTGGGGGATTCAAAGTAAACTTGGTGCTGAAACTTCCACCAACACAGTGCACACAGCTGGTGCCCAAATCTGTCCCTGTTCCACATATTTCCACAGTAGTAAAGGTGGTTCTTGGCCTGGCTCTGCACCAGGTCCTTAAATCTCTCTTGAACCAGATAGCACCAATGTCACATCCTTACCATGAAAAGTTTCCAAAAGAAAAACTTAGTCTGGCTAGACTGACAAAATAAAAATAGATGGCACAAAACCAGATCACTTACATTATTAACAACAAGCCTGTCTCTACTGGCCTAAAACCCCCTTACAATATAAAATCTATGTAACACACAACATATCATGGCTTATTGCTTTCAAATGCCCTCAAACAAGTCTGCAAGTATGATAAAAACACAAATACTCTATAAACAGTAACATTTATCATTATTAATAATCAGAATAAATAATATTTCACCAAGTAATACAGTTCACTATTCTAACTACAGGAGTTTAAGGTTGACGAGCAATGCAGAAACTTGTTGCAATAATATAGAATGTGCTGTCAAAAGTGCGACTTTATAGTCATTTTACAACAGCTTCAAACACTGTTCATCTAAGCAGAATTTAGAGACTCACTCACTCACTCACTGCAAAAGGTTCGCAGATACCCAGTAAGCATCAGCTCTGGCACAAATATCAGCAACATTTCTATGGAAAACTGGGTATCAGACAGCTATGTGCTCACTACCAGTGCTGATGTTGAGATGAGTAAGTCAGCATTGTTGTTAAGATCAGCAGTAGGCAAGGTGATGTGCTACTTGTTTTTAGAGGTGTTGGATCTCCTTAATCAGTGTCAGTTACAGATGCCATAGGGCATATTTAAGGCTCAAGCACTGACAGTGCAGAGACCATATTGTTCTACTAAGAATTATTATTATTATGGCCCAAGCACTGAAAGTGCGGAGAACCTATTGTTCTTCAAAGGATTATTATTATTATTATTGTTGTTATTATTAGGGCCCAAGCACTGAAAGTGCGGAGAACCTATTGTTCTTCAAAGGATTATTATTATTGTTGTTATTATTAGGGCCCAAGCACTGAAAGTGCGGAGACCCTATTGTTCTTCTAAGGATTATTATTATTAGGGCCCAAGCACTGAAAGTGCGGACACCCTATTGTTCTTATTTGGTCAGTTTCTTCTACAGGTCCAAACTTTCTACATATATTGTTTTAATAAAGCCATACAACTTTCAAAGTTACACTCATTAGCTCTGCTCAACAGGAAGTCGTCATTTTGGACTGAATGTGCACTTGTTGAAAATCGCAGGCTCTGAACTTCTAAATACTTCTAAGAGATTCATGTGACTGCCACTAAATTTGTGCAACATCATGCCAAGTCATTGTAGATGCTAAATTGTGAACAGATTTTTGGTATTTTGAACAGTGTTGCCATGGCAAAGCAATACATTTAAAGCATAAAACAGAAAGTGCCTTATATCTTCTGTGTGCATTGTATGATTCTGATGAACATTCAGCTGTATGTTTGGTAATGGGGCTGATCACATTGATGCGGCTATTATGGGTCATGGTCAAAGCGCCACTAACTTGCAGCAGGAAGTATGGCACTTTTAACAGACTTTGCAATAGCTCTCTTATGTTTACATGAATTGCTTCAAATTCTTTCGAATAATTTCAAGACACTGCTGATGTAAAATTGTAAAGGAATATTTGAAATCTTAAATACTGTTGCCATGGCAATGTATTCATTGTTATTATTACTTTCTTCCTATACTTTTTTATATTTTTGAGGCACATGGCATGCTTAAAATTTTGCACACACAGCCATTAGGACTGAGCAAAAGTTCACACATGGGCATGTAGGTGGACTCTGTAGCGACCCATTTTCACCTAGAGTGACCAAACTTGGTACATATATTGTTCTCAGCAAGCCGAACAACTTTCATACTTACTCATTAGCTCAAAAAACAGGACGTCGGCCATTTTGGATTTTCTGCAAATCGCAGGATCTGAACTTTTACATACCCCTCCTAGGGGATTCATGAAACTCTCACCACATGTAGACAATATTATGCCAATACACTGAAGATGCTAAATTGTGAACAGAGTTTTGATATATCGAACTGTGTTGCCATGGCGAGGAAACAGTAGGTGCCTCATATTGGCTGTGTGAAATGTGTGATTTAGATAAAATTTGAGATGTATGTTTAGTCTTGGGGGCTAATCACATGGTTGTGACTATTTTGGGTCACGGTCATAATGCCACCACCTGGCAGCAGGAAGTGTGGCTCTTTCAACAGACTTTAAAATAGACCTCTTATATTAATCTAAACTGCTTCAAAATTGTTTACAATAATGTCAAATGCCAAATGCATGTGTCCAACTTGCTTTTGATTTCCGAAAGCCACAGGGTGGAAATGGACCAATGGTGCTTGGGCCCGTCATCACTGCTTGCAGCTATATTCAGCATCTGTTTTTATTTTTCTCCCACACTTCTGCAGATAACAACATCTTTCACAAGTGCAGAACTTTGCCACTTGCCTCCCTGAGGATTGGAAATCCCTGATATCAGTATTCAATTTTGGAGACATTTCCAGACTGAACTTTAAAACTTTTTCTTGGTTGTTAAAATGTGGAGATGTCCTGACTTGTATTGAGCAAATATTAAAATCTTTGGTATCCTCATGAAGAAAGGCAAAAAGCAGCAACTTCCTCAAGGGATAACATCACAATTGTGAGGTTGTTGAGGACTTAAAGTAATTAATAAGACCTTGAAATCAAAATGACTTCAAATGTGACCCTATTTACATTACATTACTGTCCATGATTCTTCAGTGTACATTATTACAAAGAGCCTCTTCGAAAGTGGGTGGCTGCAGTGTTCAAGAGGGGACTAGTCCTCCACAACTGCCAAAAAAAAAAAATTGCATTCATGTCTGGCTCCATTGTGGTATGGAACACCCATTTTTCACAATCAAATCAGTTCCAGATAGATACAAAAATAATTATAATAATAGTTCCTAATTGAATATCTCTTTTCATTAATATATGTCACATTATGGAAGAACAATGGATTGCAAATGCCATTCATATTGGCTTAAATGTCCAGGGAGTTGCAGTGATATTTTAACAGATAAGCTACAGAACTATACATATTGGGGGTAATGCACAGCACATGGTTGTGTTTGATTTGAAGTTTAAATGAGAAACTGGCCTCTATGTCTGATTAGACAGAAAGAGAGTGAGGGCTTAACCCGAATTAACATACTTCAGCAACAATCTGCTGAAAGAAACATTATCTAATTCTCATCAGCTTTCTATGACAAGAATCATCAGACACAAGCCTAATATCAAACCAAGCCCCTGAAAGCCAAAGTACCTGACAGTAATCTCTATGAACACCTCTCAGCATGCTCCATTATACACAGCTATCACAGAGAGAGCGAGAGAGAGAGAGAGCGAGAGAGAGAGATTTGTTTTAATACCGGAATTATGTAAGCTTAAAAGTGTTCAAAGATACACTCATGAAGCTACACCAAATAAGTTTAATATGGTGGTAAATATTAAGCCCAGACCCTATTTGAAATTTACAGTGATGTGGAAAAATATGATGTGACGTAAGAATTGACAAGCCTTAGGTGAGAGTGACAGACCTGTCTGCTCGCATCAGTTTTAACATGCATCATTAACTTAATTATGGAACTAGCCCAGAGCCTCACAGGGGTCACGTAAGGACCAGGGGCTCCACACAGTCGCTGCCAATTAGGGCTGGGTGATATAGCTAATATATTTTTTCAACCTTTTGACATATTCTATATACACATCTCAATATTTATGTATCTGGTCTAAAATGGCGTAAAAAGTGTATTTTTATATTCAAATTCACAATAGCTTCAAACTGTTTAATGCAAAGAAACTAAAACAAAGTAAAACATCTATTTTTTATACTTTTTTTCACTAACTAAACACAAGGAAGAATATTTAATTATTTTCATTTATATGCACACCAATATAACAATACATAGTAATAAACAACAAATATACATATAAATCTACATACATATATACATGTGCATACATATGCACATATATATGTATACATACATACACATATATGTGTATGTATGTATGTATGTATGATATATATATATATATATATATATATATATACACACACATATATATATATACACACACACACATGCGTATATGTATATACACATATACAGTCAATGCATGACTCACAGCAACTTGAAGGCATACTGCACACTTTAGGGTGTTGTGGTTGGCAATGGAATGCCTTGATTGGCAGCATTTCAGATAGCATGCCTAGCGGGCTAATTAAGCTTAAAAAAGGACTAAAACAACACCAAAATGCACCATAAAAGCAGTCAATGACAATATTAGCAACAGCGGTCACTATAAACCATGTACAAACATTGTATGGCTAGAGCTGCGCAATGATTCATCAGAAATTTCTCATTGTGTATTGCACTTTTGTATAACATTTTTGGGTGAACGATTCCTATAAATAAACAATGGTGGCTTGCGAATGCACAGATTGCCTGTGATGTGAGATAATGCTCATGGCTAGTGCACTATGGTGGGTCATTAGCTTAAAGGAATATTTCACCCAAAAATGAAAATTTGCTGAAAATGTACTTACCCTCAGGCCATCCAATATGTATCAGAGTTTCTTTCTTCATCAAAACAAAATTTAAGATTTTTAGGATTTAATTTCAGGCCTACTCCTTTAAACAATGCAAGTGGATGTTTTTTGACGGTCCAAAATGCATATTTAGGGTGCATCAAAATAATCCACATGACTCCAGTCGACAAATAAAGTTCTTCTGAACCCAAACAACTGATTATTTTTAGAAACAAAACAATTATTGTACACTTTTTAACAACAAATGTTCGCTTCTGTACATCTCTGTGACGCACGCTCATGAGGGATGACGTAAGCTCGTTGTTAAGGTGGAGGCAGGAAGTGACCATCCTTCATTTCGGAGAAATGCCGTTGTGTTATCTACTTGTGCTTTTTCTTTAGCAGAAATATATAGGCAATATGACTGTATATATGACAAGCACAAGAGCATTTACCGAAATTCACAAGATTTACAAAGTGAGATCAATGGTACAGTTGATATCACAAAGAAGAGAAGCTACACAAACTGAAGAAGAGGTAACAGATGATACAGCAGGGTAAACACTAAACATATATCGATGAAGATCAAGAGCAAATAGAGACAGGTACATAAACACTGTGTGAGAGCAGTGTGGTCAAACTAGAGTCCTTTGTGTGAGACTTGACAGTGAAATGGCATGAAGGTGAGCTATTTATGCAGGCAGTGATTTGAGTGCAGGTCCGGTGAATTAGAAATCAGGTGATAAGGAGCGGAGCGCTAAGGGAGGTGCAGAGCCCGAGGGAGGCGTGACAATGAAGTTTTCACACATACCCGAGTTCGATGGAAAAACAGCACGGGCACAGCCAATGAATTCAGATATCAACCCTTTGTTTCTTTCAATGGTCTGAAATGATCATGTATAGGCAATCAATACATTTTTTTTTTCTTTTTTCTTTGGGGTTTCTGAAGGTTGAATCATCCAGGATACACACATCTAATGACCATTTTCAACAGCAAAGACAATTCAACTTTTGCACAGCGCTGCTCCTCTTTTAAACAATTACACGATTCCTGCCTCCTCTTCCACGAGACACGTAACCTTACCAACGAGCTTACGTCATCCCTCTCATGAGCGCGCATCAGAGATGTACGGAAGTGAACATTTGTAGTTAAAAAGTATTGTTTTGTTTCAAAAAAATAATCAATCATTTGGGTTCAGAACTTTATTTGTTGACTGGAGTCGTGTGGATTATTTTGACGCACCCTAAATATGCATTTTGGACCGGCAAAAATTTTTTTGGAAATTCACTTGCATTGATTAAAGGAGGAGGCCAGAAATTAAATCCTAAAAGTCTTAAATTTTGTTTTGGTGAAGAAAGAAACTCAGATACATCTTGAATGGCCTGAGGGTGAAATTATCAGCAAATTTAAATTGTTGGGTGAACTATTCCTTTAAATTTGAAGTTGTATCAGTAGCTAATGGCGAAAATAAAGGACATCTGTCAGCTTTCTGCTTCAAAAAGCAGGACTGAAAATGTTCATAATGCCACTGGCTTTGGAGCAAAAAGAGAACATTTGAACATATATATCAATGCGACCCTCATGCTGTGGGCTTTCAAGGTGACCACAGCAACAAGGAACACAAACATGGTTCAAGTGACAGGCAGAGCATGTTCATGCCACAAGACACAGTAGTATGAAAATGGATGAATGGTTGGGGGCACATTCAAGAATGCATTCTGATATAAATGGATTAGACATGTTAATGCTGATGTAACAAATACCAACACACCCTATCGTAACATTACTGAGTAATATGATGTTATGATGTGAATAAGGAATTTAACAATTCTGGTAACTTAAATATTCCATTAACAATTATTTTAGTACTTTTGAGGAAGTACTGTTCTCGGTTCATTTTGAGATGGGTGCAGTGAAAGTATTGAGTCATGACTTGCCGTTCATTGAAGAACTGCTTAAATCAATTCATAGTGTAACTGAGCCACTAAACCAATTTAAACGGACAATGCATATGTAAATAACAAATATAGTTTCTGAGGAAGTCTTTGCTATTTTATTCCCCATTGCTTCCCGATGCGGTGTTTGTAACCTAAACTTTCTATAACGACCTGCAGCAAAATTGTGCTTCAATCGTGGGGTTCCCTTACGTAAAACTCCGGGATTCCCCCAGTGTACGTGTGCATATATGTGAACGTGAGGGACTGTTGATATTTTACATCAGTGTGTATAAATAGGTATAGTTTAACAGTGTGTCCTTTTCCCACTTCAAGCATAATTTATTTTGCTGTAGCAATGTAGATTCAGCAGCAATGATGCTAAATTGTGATACAAGTAACACTGTCAGAGTATTTTAGTATGGTGTTCTATCAGAGGAAGAAGGCAGACATTGAAGAACCAAATGTTGTGAAATTAATTTGATTCCTGTATTTTTTAAACAATAAAACAGGTTCTGAAAAGGAACCGGTTCTTGATCCCCAACCTTAGATCTGAAACAGTAATAAATGAAAATTAGTTAACAAGGTTCCACATCAGCATTAGTTCCACAAGAGTAAAAAAACAGTCATGTTAAAGCCTTTATAGTCCCAAACTCATTATGATCAATGAATGATAATAAGGAAAATATTGAGATGTCAAAGTGGTTTCATTCTGTCTAGCTACGCATGGTACTGTAGCCTTGCAGTGAACTCAATCAATGGGGAGCTAAACAGACAGCAGTGAATTTACAAGGATTAACTGGAAGCTCTTTGACATGGCATGCTACATCAGGACAGCACATCATAACCTAGCTAATATTCCATTAAGAAACTGAGGCCATTTATGCCAACTAAATAGTCTGGAGTTTCATGCTCTAAATTGTCAACTCTAGGTGTTCATAACGAGAGAGGTGGAATGCATGCTGGTGGAATGAAAATTGGACAAATTATATCTAATCTTTTTGCACACCAGGATTCAAACTCAGTCCATTGTTATTCTTATGTGGGTAGGGTGATGAGCAAAATGGGGAGCCAATCAATGGTCTCACTCTCAGTCAGTCTTTTGAAATTCACTTAGTAGTGGGTATCAGTAACTATGTTCACATGCAGTCTAATAATCCATTAACCTGTTAACCAACTGAACTCAACTGGAATCACTCTTTTTCTGATTGAGCTCCATCTGAATACATTTCTATCCGGTCGAATAAAGTGGTGCTGATGTTAATCATTCTGCAAAGTAGAAGAATAATTGCCATGCAAACCTTTGGACTACTAATGACATTATTTCTTCTGCTGAACACAAATGAAGATTTTTTAGAAGAATATCTCAGCTCTGTAGGTCCATACAATGCAAGTAAATGTTGACCAGACCTTTCAAGCTCCAAAAATCACATAAATGGATGGGTGGGGAAACAGATCAATTTAAGTCCTTTTTTTTTTAACTATAAATCTCCACTTTCACTTTTTGAAGGTGAACGTGGAGATTTACAGTAAAAAAAGGACTTAAATATTGATCGGTTTCTCACCAAATGTGACTGGAGTCATATGGATTACTTTTATGTTGCCTTTATGTGATTTTTGGAGCTTGAAAAGTCTGTTCCCCATTCACTAGCATAGTATGGACCTACAGAGCTGAGATATTATAAAAATCTTTGTTTGTGTTCAGCAGAAGAAAGAAGAAATTTTTTAATAAACATGTTAAGAATCAATCTTGACAAACGCACTATTATCACATCACCACAGGTGCAAGTAATAGATGTAGTGCAAGTAGGAGCCAGTAAATAAATCTAAATAGGAATGGATGGGTGATGTGATGCAGTCAGTGCTGAAGGTCAGGTAAACCTCAGTGAGTGACACACTTGGAATTCTTTATGAGGCATGAGACAGACCAGAGTTACTAAGAGCAAGACATTTGAACGAGGAGAAAATGTCACATAATTGAATTATGGCACACTGAGTTGAGTTTATCACAGCATAATTCAATAAAAGGCCACAGAGGTATAAAAAAAAGTGACAGAATAACTCTTTGGGGGAAAAATAATTAAAAAGAATATAATTTATCCGCAGCTTTCTGTGACCAAATAATACTTTTTTTGCTTTGCATTATAGTGTTATATTAAGCTATGTCTGAGATTTGCTTTTCAGTACAGGACTTTTTTTCAGATGAATAAAAACTAGATGCTTAGATAGTTTTACCTATTAAAAATAATAATTTTAGCAAAGCAGCACTTAATTGACATTCCTCATATATTAACTTCTGAAATGAATTCAAACAAAACCACTAAAACCTGACTCAGAAAAAAAATATATATATATTTTTGCAGGTTGTTCAGTTTACTTAATGAAAATGAACTAAAGGAACAAAATTCTAGAACATTTAGTCACAACTTGATTTAATTGTGTTCTATCCAATTAGATTTGACAATTGAAGTTTACTTAATCCATTTTAATTTGGACTACATGAATACTTTTTGTAGCACTGATAAACTGGGCAGGGGATTTCCATTTCCCAGCATGCTTTAAATGGGACTGGATGGGGTGAAATTGTTTAAAAAAAAAAAAAAAGAAAGAAAAAAAAAGTGTTATTTTATGCATTCTTGAGCAGATTGAGAATAGGAAGAGATTTGTTAATGCTTAATGTTCTGTTATTTTGGTATTTTAAAAGAGTGTCTGATAGGCTAGAGCAATTGTGGTGAAGATTGATGCTTGTGCTTAGGTTGAGGATGGACTTTCACTTTCAAGTGATGTTTGATTCGAGTGCTGCTTAGCTCTATAAGCAGTTGCTATCAAATTGACAGTGCAACAGTTTTAACGTCCTTACACTTGCTTACCTGGCATATACTAATGACTACTAAAATAAATTAAGTTTGAGCAACATAAGAAAATGTATTACATTTTATTACAAATATTCTCAAATTCAATTAAGGGTAATGACTTAACTTTTTGAGTGTGTTAAGCAGCAAAGTTTTTATGGGCATTTCAGCGTTTACTGCATGACCAACTTCATTTAACTTTACACAGAAAGGGTAAGTAAGTGATTTTATCACACAAATCAAGTCAACATGCATAAAGTTTATGTCTTGTGGCTATCCTTTAAAAACAGTGAGTATTTGAACATGTATGCATTGGCCCCAATAACTTTGTATTATAAGTACTTCACTGCAACCCAGATTGAAAGTTGAAAATGTTTTTTTTTTGTGTGTTTTTTTTTGTGGTAATCAACATTATGCCACAAATGCTCTTGATTGAGCTTCATTTTATTGAAGCCAGAAAATTACCATAACCATATATAGTTGCTATACACTACAGATGCCTGATCTAATGTTAACATAAAGAGAAAGACAAAAAGAATGTAACTGTAAAGTTGGAAAGTTTTTTCCTCTTTCACTTGCAATGCCTTGGGAGTCAAAATATGACCATCCCTTGTGGAACATCTGGAGAGGAGCTGTGAAACTTTATCCAAAAAATAAGAAACTTTCAGCTCAGCACACATACATGCTTTTCAATGTTTAATGGTATCATTGTTTTGAGCCGTATGAAAAAACCCCCCAAAAAACAACCTCAGGCCTACTGATAAGAAATGGACTGCAGTTGTGCTGGTGGGAGTGAGAAGTGCTAGGCCGCGACAGACTTCATTATGGACTGAACTCCCCTTGGTCTCTGTGAGGGAAACTGAAGATGAGAATTATACAGAAAGAGAGAGAGAGTGAGATGAGGGGAGAAAAAAAAAAAAAAGAAAGAAAAAAAAGGAGTACTGCTGTATCTGGGACAACCTTTGACATGACAAAACGGTTCTCTACGCAATAACAGTAAAAGAACGACTCAATTAGTGTGGCATCTATCTCTGCTCCTTTATCGATCTTCGCCAGATGAAGAACAGCAGACATGAGAGTTTTCAATCATCCGCTACTTTCTGAAGAAGGACATAGTCAAGGTTCACAGTGGATGAAAATCCATGTCTGGAAATATAAATAAATATGCAAAGCATATCTGAATGATTGTTAGGCAGGGTGTGTAAGTGGGTCTGACCCGATTTGGTGCTACTGAAATGCCAGTTCTTTCATGATTGTATCGAATGCAATTGTCGGGCCCAATTCGGACATGAGCAGCAAATGTCCCTGTGGAGAGATCAATCGGGTGACTCATCAAATGCAGGGGGAACTCAGGACAATTCAATCCCTTTCAAAATTAACCTTCAAGATAACAACGCTGGCTACGTTTCTCCAGAGTTTTTAAGGTATGTCAATCTGAGCTAAAATGTTACAGCACCCTCTTTAAATGAAGTAGAAAGAGATGGAAAACAGCATGTAATAAAACTAACCAAATTTGTGATGCACATAATTTCAACATTATTTTAGAAAACAGGGCACAGATGGTTTCCCAGTCTCCGTGGTACGGTGAACATTTTCATGCATTTTTCAATTTGTGGATTGCGTACATGTGATCACAAAATACATGTTTCCCTCTTGGTTAGTTAAGTAATGGAGATGCAAATGATCAAGCTTTTGAGGGAGTACACAATGTGCATGAGTGTTTATGTTTATTTCATGAAGTGTGGATTTTCTATGCAAGAGAATGTTTGTGTGTGTCTGGTAGTGCTCCAGGTGGAACTCATCTGCTTCATCACACCACCATCAGTCCTTTGACATCCCAAAACACCAGCAATGAGCAGCAAAAACCCCAACAATCCCCCTTACAGCTGAGGACCTCACCATCATGATCTTGTGCAGATCTTATGTGTTCATGGGTCAAAATGGTGAATTATTTCAATCAAAATGTCAACCAAAACAAACTATTGTGGTACACCATTTTGAACTAAATAGACTTTCATGCACCAAAATTACAATACACAGTAATAAACCTCTCTCTCTCTCTCTCTCTCTCTCTCTCTCTCTCTTCTATATATATATTTATATTAGGGCTGTCAATTTAACGTGTTAATTCAGTGCAATTAATTTTATTAAAAATAACGAGTTAAAAAGGACCGTAATCAGGAAGATTCCTGAGAAATGCAAGCTTGTAGTACAACCCGTTTACTCCAGAGGGCAGTAATTGAAATTTCAGCTGTGTGGCAATGCACAATTTATACAGTGAAGAAAACAACCTTCAGCAGCAGCACAATACAAACTTGCATTATGTTCTTGTGTTCAAAACACTTGGAGAGCAAATCCAACTAAGGGATCTCAAGATGTAGTGGTCTAAGTATTAAACAATATTTAACTTCTAGCATGTCTGTCGCAGGTGCACATTGACAGGTCCTTAAACGAGCCCTTATAATAAATCTCCAACTGATTGACAAATTCACTTGTGAAATGGATTGTATGTATGTATGTATGTATACATATATATATATATATATATATATATATATATATATAGGTAACACTTCTCAATACAGAAATGTTGCATTTGTTTTGATTTTATTCACAGAAATGTATCACATTTACTAATTCTAACATTGGAATTTATGACACAGTCTTTGGGAAACTTGATTTAAATTTAAAATTGCATTCAGCCCAAATGGACATAAGCTAAAGAAACATGCCTAAAACCACAAGCATAGTCCAAGCTACCAAAACAACATTAGATTAACATACTGTACTTTTCTTAAGTATCTGCTACATGGAGACAAGAATTATTTTGGGCTGCAGTGACATATTCCATCTTGTACTTGACATTGGAGTGTTCTGCACCATTCTGCAATTGATAAACCATTTTATTTCTCAAACTTTGTCATGAAATGTTCCTAAGATGCCATGCATTAATTTTAAGAACATGATTAACTAAATTACCAGCCTTTCTGATGCATAAAGTGCTCTTGAGTGCTGAAACTGGTACAGTTAAAGTCAGAAGTTCACATACATTTAGGTTGAAGTCATCACAAATATTTTTTTTAACCACTCCACAGATTTATTATTAGCAAGCTATAGTTTTGGCAAGTCGTTTAGGACATCAACTTTGTGCATGACATGAGTCATTTTTCCAACAATTGTTTACAGACATATTGTTTCACTTTTAATTGACAATACCACAATTCCAGTGGGTCAGACGTTTATATACACCAAGGGGCTTTTCCACTGTAAGGTTCAACTCGACTCTGCACGCTTTTTTGGGGTTTTCCACTGTGGATGGTACCTGGTACCCGATAAATTTAATGACGAGCCGAGCCGATACTAAATGTGATATAAACATCCTGAAGATCACTGATTGGTCAGGGAGAATGGTCACCACCAGCATCACTGGATTTCCGACACACGACATCAACCCGCTAGTTTTAAAGTTAGCAACAGCGATAACAGTGCAGATGGTCCACTCGTTAGCAATGAACAAAACAAAAAAGTCTATCAGGAAGTGTCTCAGCTATTGGCCACACACGGCTACCACCGGACCTACCAACAGAGTAGGGAAAAGTAAAAAAAAAAAAAAAAAAAACCTTAAGTGACTACAGAACCATCAAGAAGTGGAACTGGTTCGAGCAAATGGACGCTATCTTAACCAGCGAGCAATGGGAGGGAGAGTGCCCTGGACTCATCCACGATGGAGGATGGTATGTTTTGTTACGTTAGCTCTATACTCTGCTTGAAATCTTCACTTTATTTAGTTGACCAGCTACTGCAAAGCTTGATTATAAAACAACCAGGCCAATTTAACTGTTCCACTTGTGTAAAATCAGCATGCAACAACTGCTTTATGCAGCACAATGAGAAAGTAGCTAACAGCTAGCGGTCGTGTTATTTTTTATGGTCAGTAATGTTTGTGCCGCGTTTAAGATTGTCACGGCAGTAGAGGTGGCACAGCTATGACGATCAGCCTAAAATCCCACCCATGTTGAGGTGGCACTAATTGCAATGGAAATGCAAGCTCAGAAATGTGAAGTGAGTAGAGTTGAGGCGAGTCGAACCATAACGTGCAGTGGAAAAGTGCCACAAGTTAAATGTACCTTTCAGCAGCTTGGAAAATTCCAGAAAATTATGTCAAGCCTTTAGACAATTTGCTTCTGATAGGTGGCATACCTGTGGATGTATTTTAAGGCCTACCTTCAAACTCAGTACCTCTTTGCTTGACATCATGGGAAAATCTAAAGAAATCAGCCAAGACCTCCCAAAAAATTGTGGACCTCTACATGTCTGGTTCATCCTTGGGAGCAATTTCCAAATGCCTGAAGGTACCAAGTTCGCCTATACAAACAATAGTACGCAAGTATAACCACGGGACCACGCAGCCATCATACCAGGAGGAGACGCATTCTGTATCCTAAAGATGAATGTAGTTTAGTGTGAAAACTGAAAATCAATTCCAAAACAACTGTAAAGAACCTTATGAAGATGCTGGAGGAAACAGGTAGACAAGTATCTATATCCACAGTAAAACAAGTTTCTACATAACCTGAAAGGCTGCTGAGCAAGGAAGAAGCCACTGCTCCAAAACTGCCAAAAATGTAACTCTTTGGGCATAGTGTTCATCGTTATGTTTGGAGGAAATGGTGAGGCTTGCAAGCAGTAGAACACCATCCCAACTGTGAAGCATGGGGGTGGCAGCATCATGTTGTGGGGGTGCTTTGCTGCAGGAGGGACTGATGCACTTCACAAAATAGATGGGATCATGAGGAAGGAAAATTATGTAGATATATTGAAGCAAAATTTCAAGATATCAGCCAGGAAGTTAAAGTTCGGTTGCAAATGGGTCTTCCAAATGGACAATGACCACAAGCATACCTCTAAAGTTGTGGCAAAATGGCTTAAAGACAACAAAGTCAAGGTATTGGAGTAGCCATTGAATAGTCCTGACCTCAATAAAACAGAAAATATGTGGGCAGAACTGAAAAAGCATGTGCAAGCAAGGAGGCCCACAAACCTTACTCAATTACACTAGTTCTATCTGGAGGAATGGGCCAAAATTCCAGGAACTTATTGAGAAAAGCTTGTGGAAGGCTACCCAAAATGTTTGACCCAAGTTAAACAATGTAAAGGCAATGCTTCCAAATACTAACTAAGTGTATGCAAACTTCTGACCCACTGGGAATGTGATGAAAGAAATAAAACCTGAAATAAATCACTCTACTATTGTTCTGACATTTCACATTCTTAAAATAAAACTCCTAACTGACCTAAGACAGGGAATGTTTTCTCAGATAAAATGTCAGGAATTGTGAAAAACTGAGTTTAAATGTTTTTGGCTAAGGTGTATTTAGACTTCAACTGTATATTCTAGCAAATTATTTACCACCACATGAAACATCACCCTCAATCCCAAAGACACAGAACTAAATAATGATAAATCTTCAGAGTTTCCTACAGAATTCTGTTTGTGCTGTAGGGGAGATCATTCACAAATCACACTACACTGGCCATGCAGTTACCAAAATTGTGTTTGTTTGTTTGATTTGCGTTCAGCTAGTGAAGATAATGCAAAAATAAATAAATGTGTTGTCTATTGTCTTTGTATTTTTCATGGCACCCAGTTGTTCTCATTCAATTCACATTAGAAACTTAAAATTAATGTGCAGAATAGCAATGCAGACAAAGCACAAATTGTATTCACAGGATTAAAAATATTCAATACTCACCCTAATGTGTGAAATTTAACAAAACAAAAATTAAGTATTTAAGAATTTGGTTAACCAATAAATATTTGTGCACATGAACATACAATGGCCCCATAAAATGTTTGGACACTTATTAATTTAATTAATTTAATTTAATTTAATTAATTTAATTGCCCAATTGTCACACATTATACATACATTTCTGCATATATACAGTGAAATTATTTATTTTTCACATATCCCAGCTATGCTGGGGTCAGAGTGCAGGGTCAGCCATGATTCGGCGCCCCTGGAGCAGATAGGATCAAGGGCCTTGCTCAAGGGCCACACAGTGGTGTCTTGGCGGTGCTGGGGCTTGAACCCCCAACCTTCTGGTCAGTAATCCAGAGCCTTAACCGCTGAGCCACCACTGCCCTAATCGCATATCCCAACTAAGCTGGGGTCAGAGCGCAGGGTCAGCCATGGTACGGCGCCCCTGGAGCAATTGGGGTAAAGGGCCTTGCTCAAGGACCCAACAGTGGCATCATGGCAGTGTTGGGGCTTGAACCCCTGATCCTCAGGTCAGTAACCCACAGCCTTAACCACCAAGCCACCACTGCCCCTTATTCCCCTGGGCGTTACTTTCTTTAAAAAGTGGTGGGGACAGTTTGGATGACTTTAAGATTAAATATCCAAGTAAACATTAGCGTGCCATTTGAGTGTACCATAGACTTTAGCTGGCCAACTCTTCTATAGATATATCCTTACAGTTCCCTGATTAACCTTAAAAAGACACGAACAGAATATACCCAGCTTAAAGTTTTTTCTTCAGTTAATCCTGGCTACGTGTCCTTCGTGGCATCTTTTCTTACTAAGTGATCTGATGTCCACTCCTTTGAGTTTCTTCGCCCTTGGACACTATACTATATAGTATAGTAATATATATATATATATATATATATATATATATATATATATATATATATACATATATATATACATATATATATACATATATATACACATTATATATATATATATATATATATATATATATATATATATATATATATATATATATATATATATATATATATATATATATATAGCACTATACAACTGGTTATCATATAAAAATACAAAAAAACAGTTTATAAAGCATATAAACTTGATAGTTTATACCAAACTTTATATACTACACTAAACTTCACATTGTATTTAGTAATACTCATTCTCCCATTGCACCGGCAGACAAAATGTTTTGATCTGTATCTCTAGACAAGATGGCAATTACGCTTGTCGAGACGTCATTCAAATAGTATCTGTAGGCACTGTATGCATAGTTCTACAGCTGATGACACATACATTTCAGAGGTGAGCAGAAAAGGACAGGAAGCGACTAAACAAGGCTGAGATGTTTCATAATTTATAAAACACATACCGGGCACAAATAAAGTGTCTCTTACCCATCGTTTTTTCCCAGTACTTCATCCTTTTCACATTGCTCTCTTGGGCCCTGGCACACCGTTATCTGGCAGTCATTGATAAATGAAGTAAAGATAAAGGAAAGAGGAGCTAATTAATATCGAGAGGAGCTTTGGGTTGCACATCGATACAGCACCTTCATATGCCATATAACTTCAGAGAGAGAGAGAGAGAGAGAGAGAGAGAGAGAGAGAGAGAGAGAGAGAGAGAGGAGAGAGACAGGGACAGATAACAAAGCTCTAAGGCATTGAGTGCTTCCATTCAGTGACGTGCATAATGATCGCAGGAATAATTCGGAAGAGATAGCAGAGAGCTATCAGAACATCATCTCACTTTGCGCTCTAATGTGTGAGGTACACACTTGTGTACCACCAGATCTGATTTACCATTTGTATTGGACAGCAGTACACTCAGGAGTACAACAACAGAACTTATTGGTCCAAGATCTGTGTCAATAAGGGAAAAAATAAAGAGGTCCCAAGGAAAAACTTCATACGTCTTGATCAATAGCTAAGCCAAATTAAACAAGAATATATCTAATTAATATAGGCTAGAATTGCACTTAATAATAATAAAAAAAAACCTATATGGTAAAAGACAGAGCAATAGCAAGGTTACTTAATGAAAATGTAAGGAGAATGATAGAGAAAGATAAAACACAGTGTCATTCATTATTTAGAAAGTTTAAAGTTCTATTAACCTAACCGCTCAGGAACAACCAACAACAACAACAACAACAACTGCGGTAAGTCATGGCATTCGCTCACGTTATTTCTTCCTGCATTGCATGTCACATGTTTACAATAGCCTCCTCCATCAGCAGTAAGGGTTTCACATGTGATAAATGTAAGGAATTAGTAAGGTTGACGGAGAAGGTTAATGAGTTAGAGACACGCATCCGAACGCTAGTGGAGATCAGTGAGAAAGAGAAGCCAGTAGATACTGTTTCGGATGCAGGCTGTACAGAGAGCAACACACACATTTTGGTTCCGGCTGTAGAACCCCTGCAGCAGGGCGTTTGTGTGACATCTCGGTGGCATACTCGCTCAGCAAAGCGACACTACTCTCCCGTTCCTGTAAGGGTTTACAATAGTTTCTCCCCCCTCAGTGATGCACCCACAGATAATCATGTTGAAAGAGCCCTTGTTATTGATGATTCTATTGTAAGGAAGTGGAAATAGAGCCACTATTGTTAAATGTATTTTGTGTGCCAGAGCATCTAACATCAAATCAAATTTACAAATGCTAGCTAATGCTAAACGTAGATTTTCTAACATTGTTATTCATGTCGGAACTCTTTCATCCAAAGGACTAATTGTAAATGAAATTATTACAGATCATAGTTTGGATGCACTCGGTTTGACTGAAACCTGGCTTAAACCGGATGAATATATTAGTTTAATTGAATCTACTCCCCCAGGTTATTGTTATAACACGAGCCTCATCTGAAGGGTTGAGGAGGAGGTGTTGCTACAATTTACAGTGAAGTTTTTGGTGTTAATCAGACGACAGGATACATTTAAGTCTTTTGAACAAATAATGCTTAAGGTGGCACCGTCAGATATAAATAAAAAAAACTATGTCATCTTTTACACTTGCTACAGTTTATATATATATCACCCGGGCCTTATTCTGATTTCCTTGGTGAATTTGCAAATGTATCAGATCTTGTAGTTACTGTAGATAGAGCTTTAATTGTTGGTGACTTTAACATTCACATAGATAATGAAAATGACACATTGGGATTTGCATTTTTTGATATTCTAAACTCTCTTGGAGTCAGACAAAGTGTAACAGGACCAACTCATTGCCATAATCATACACTAGCTTTAATTCTGCATATGGAGTTGATGCTAATAATATAGAAAATCTGCAGCAGAGCAATGACATCTCGGATCATTACCTTGTCTCTTGTATACTGTGATCAGCTAATGTTAATGTTACATTTTATTATCATTACATTGGCTACCTGTTAAATTTTGTATACATTTTTAAATTCTGCTAACTACGTACAAAGCTTTGAATGGTCAAGCGCCACAGTACTTAAGTGACTTTCTACCACGCTATATTCCGTCACGTTTGTTACGATCACAAAATTCTGGCCTGTTAATTATTCCTAAAATATCAAAATCCACAAAAGGAGGTAGATCCTTTTCATATTTGGCTCCTAAACTATGGAATAATCTCCCTAACACTGTTCGAGATGCAGACACACTCATTCAGTTTAAGTCTAGACTAAAGACTCATCTATTTAGCCAGGCATACACATAATTTATCCATCAACTCACAATTAGGCTGCTTTAGTTAGGTCTGCCGGAGCCAGAAACAGTGATCATGATCTATAACTGCAATAAATTGAATAGCATCTATACTAATATTTATTTTATTTGTTTCCCCGTCTCAACCTCGGGACTCCTATCCTGAGGTCACCTGAACCGGCTGGATCCAGCTCCATTCCTGCTTCGTGTTGGACTCCACTGCTACGTGTTGCTGTGTGATGATGACTAATAGCTGCCGGTGCCAGCCAAACATCACGTCAGTCTATTACGATGGACTTCAGAGGATGAACTGTTGCCAACTCAAACCATAAGACATGGGATACTTCATATGCCACTGCTTGAACCTAGGACTTAGGACAGACCCCACCACAAATACCATCCAGGATGAACTGCAAAGCACCTCACTGATCTCTGCCTGCATCACCTAGGTCTATTGATGGACTACACTCTTGAAATGGAATACATAAGACTATCAATTCATTGCCAACAAAACCCTTCATCAGCCAACCAACAAGGACAATTGCATCTATGTGAACGTCTGCAATTATTCTAGGATGGACTTCAATGACATTAGTCATTAATCTTACAGTTCATAAAAAAAACTGTTTAAACAATGACTCTTAACACTTACTTAGTTGAATCATTTTAAACTATGAATTGCACTATACATAAGTAAGATTGGCATTGTATTCATGATGGAACTGGCCCCCACAGCGAGTCTGGTTTCTCCCAAGTTTATTTTTCTCCATTAATCTTATGGAGTTTTGTGTTCCTTGACACAGTCACCTTCAGCTTGTTCACTGGGGTTATAAACACAATTTTTATTTAATTATTTATTTTTAAACACAATTCACAATCATATTTTATTACATTTTTTTCTTTTTTATCTGTTGGTGCATGATCTTCTGTAAAGCTGCTTTGAAACAATGTGTGTTGTGAAAGGCGCTATACAAATAAAAATGTCTTGAATCTACTCAGACTTACGTGGGTGCAGCAGATCCTACAAGTGTCCTTATATACAGTGGCTTCCAAAAGGTATTTCAGCACTTAATTAACACATAAAATGTCTGAATGCCATTGCATTAGATAACAAAATAGTTAAGCAAGTGACATCTGCATATAAATATTGCTAGAATTTTTTTCTGAATAAAATTTTTTTTCCCATGGGACTTCAAACCAACTGGTCCCAAGGTCATAATTTTTAGTCAATGTATGAAGTAAGTTCCCCTCACACTAGCAGAGTAACCACAGGTGAATTTCATCACATTAACTATGGACCCACTAAGTTTGACCACCAGAAATTATGCAGATACATTTTGTCTTCATTTTAAACAGCATGTCTGTTGTTTTAGCATTTTAAACATATTCTTCTTTTTAGAGAAATGCATGGCTTGCAAAATGTGCTTGTGCCATCATTCTTTAAAATATATACCACATGGTTTGATATTTTGTTAGGAAAGACAATGCCATTTATATCTTAAGTATGCCTTAAATGTCCAAATACTTTTGAGGCCAATGTATGTGAAAATAAATGGAAACTTCATGCATCTCTAGAGAAACCAAGTGCAGCATTTGAAACTAGCATCATGTTTGGCTGAAGAGTTATTTTCTGAGAGCATAAAGTAACAGGAAGACTATTTGCCTTTCACAGCCCCACCTGTCCATCAAATGTCACTTGGGGTGTATTTATGCTCAATGTTATGACATGCTATCATGCATGGAGAGAATGTGAACACCAGAAAGCACAGTCTGTATGTGTGTTTCTGCTGCAAACAATACTAGCTAAAAAAATAAAAACTACATTAAAAAGGTAATTTAATAATCAGTGAGCAATTTAGGATACAACACACACACACACACACACACACACCAACTGATCTGATCAAATCCACAAAACAACTCTATTAGGATATTAAACTTAAAGTTCAAGGTGAGAAAATGCTGGTTCTTTAAAATAAAATTACAAAATTAATAAAATTGATCAACCGGAAGGTCCAAAGGGGTACACTATAATCGCAAAAAAAGGTTTACACTTAAACCACTTAAGTCCTCGTATACATAAGCCAGGCATATGAGGTATCATTTGAAATAATACCATCAATTTTGCATTTATATTACATAAAATAATTAAATAAGGCCTGGAAACATTTGTGTCGCAAATTAGCACCCCTAGAGATAATGGGGTTATATTCACATATTAATATGACTATAAAGTTTTTCACACAGCACCCAAGTGGACAATTCATATATCAAATGAAAGCTCTCATTCTCAGGAATGTGACAATACAGATTATGTTGTTGCCCTAATACCACAGTTTGAAAGATTTTTAAAAGAATCACAAAGTGAAATATGATTTCTGTAAGTCATCAAATACAAACACCTCTTTTTTGCAACTATGATTGCTGCTAAATGCCCCAAGTAGCAAAAAACTTTATATCTGCTCTTACCTTAGGCAGTTTTCTCAAAAATGAACCAGAGTTTAGTGACCGATTCCAAAATATTGTACTGTAACGATCTATCATTTGACTGTATTTTGTATTTTTCAGCAGCTACGTTGATTTTTGTAATGTTCGAATGACATCATAATTTCTTTAAAGACCAATGAATTTCATCATCAGAGCCAATGAGAATACTTTTGGTGCAACATATTTTGGCGAATATTTTATACCTAATCTGGATGCCGAAGGTTCGAAGGATGCTCCAGTAATCTCTCGATCAACTTTAGTGATAAACATCTTCCTGCAAATAGACT
This sequence comes from Moxostoma hubbsi, assembly GCA_032164185.1. NCBI lineage: Eukaryota > Metazoa > Chordata > Actinopteri > Cypriniformes > Catostomidae > Moxostoma > Moxostoma hubbsi. Next base: position 11,268,927 of record JAVLUX010000186.1, read on the forward strand.
TGTAGATACCTACAAATGAACACATCATTTCAACCTAATCACAACTGTCAATGACTCTACAAAGGTAGCGGTACAAATGAAAAATCTCACACTGATCAAAAACAAAGAAAATTTTAAGACATAAAAAGCCCTTAATCTTTCTGTCTAAACAAAAACTATGACACATTGTATTATAAAGAAAATTAAATGCATCTATGGAGTGCCTCTTCCATTGATGTCTTGAATTAGTCAGTAAAAACTGAACAAATGGAGGCTCTTTCACTAATTGCATATATTGCCCTGTGCAAGGTTTCTCTGAAAAGATCAGAGGCCCCATCTAATAAAGTAAAACTAATATCAAAAGCTAACGTTTATGCAGAATAGACACTTTATTAAACATTGATCATACAGGATACAACACAGATATTATTACTGTATGTATGAGAGCATTCACTTAATTGATATAAGTCAGGCGTTTTTATTAAAACCTTGGATCTCTAGGTATACACATACCAACAGGGATCATAGCCCACTGTAACCTGGACTTCTCTCCACTGTAACATCATTTATAGTGCTGTGGGAGTTTACAATGATCTGGTCATTATTATGTCTTGTGTTCTGCCAAGTCACAGGTTCATGAATAAGATAAAAGAAACGTTTAAAAAAAAAAAATTCTAATTCTGTTTGGTGCTGCAAGTGATGCAAAAATTACATTAAGTTTAAATAGTAGGTAATATGTAATAACTCTTGCACTGTCATTTTCTTTTGGTTGTAACTGGCGAATGACAATTGACAACTGATGTTTGTTTTCATTATTCGGTTTTATATAGAAGAGTGTGATAAACACAGTGAACATGGAGGTTTTGATCAACACATCCTCACATGATCACTTCAACCCAGTGACTTATTTAATATTGTAGTGCAAAACATCCTATCAGATACAAGAGATAAAATCACTAATAAAGTTGTTTGCATCCCATCTAAATCTGCTAAAAAGTTCTGCTGTAGAGATGAAATAATTACCAGGGCCAACAAAAAACTTGTTCTACTTCTAAAACTAACTTAAAACCAATAGATATTGCCTAATTAAAAAATAAAAATAAAAATACAAATGCAGGATTTGCAGTTCTGAGCACACATACACTATTCTGTATCCCTCACAAACACCTATTTATTTATTTTATTTTGGAGAAATTACTTGCGTGAAGAACATTTTTAAACAAAATAAGCATACTCTAAAGACAACATGCATGTGAGGTTATGGTGAAAGCAGCTTGTGTGCTTCTCACTTGCTTGCAAATATTTTCAAACAAATGTTGAGACTACAGAGAATTCTAGAAAAACTCAAAATTATTAAATAATTTTCATGACTGGCTTAATTTGTGGTACTGTCTAGGCAGATGGGTTTACTAGCGAATCAAGTAATTACATAATAGGAAAACGATTGCCTTGTTAGGAATAGAATATACTATGTACAGAGTTCACATGTTTAAACTTGAATAGTTTTTTCTGGATCAGGATTATGCATATAACACCATGTCCTAACCAGCCACGATGTGACAAGCTTCCAACCAACTTTATTTCTCCAGCCACACTTAATGCGAAACTGCATTTAAAACCTTGATCTCATGAATATTGTGGGAATGTGGTGACATGGTTCATTCAACACACTCACAGCGAAATAGTCAGGATTCTTACGACTTTTCTAAATTTGACTAATTCGTATGATATTGTGCGACTGCATTGTTTGAACTCCTACGACATTCACTACATCCAATGACATTGCTGGACATCGTTTCCAGCTAATACTCGACAATTTCTTGCTTCATTCACAAACAACAGCTTCCTATCATGTTTACACATTGGTTGAGTGATTGGTTAAGTTTAGATAAGGGGTTTGGGATAATATTAATAAGTATGTTCTTAACGCCTCGTGCGCTGAACTCACGCTTACGTCCGTATTAGACATCTGGAAATTTGATGAAGTCGTACGAATTTATGGGAACAACATTGTGCAAGACCATATGAAATAGCCAAATTGTAAATTATGTACAACTTTTCATGAGATCGGGTTGGGTTCATTACACATAACAGGGCAGTTTCAAGATGAACTGTGCGGCGCTAAGAGTTAAATCTCTCAAATAGATGAGGTTTTTAAAATAATGCTCTTTTTGACTTTTAAATCAACAAAAATTACCTCCGTACCCTAAACCTAACCAATAGTGTCAAAACCAAATGTGATATGTGAAACGCAATTGCTGAAGCACCTACAGCATTTTATGGTGCTTTAGGCTCACGTGTCGAATCGTGTGTTGTCTTTGCATTCTCTTCTGGACTCGTACTCCAATCCTTTGCATGGAAAGCGCAACGCTCGATCAGTTGAGCTAAAGCGCAACTCGCTCTTGAACAAATTTGTCATTGTAGTTGGTTATGAGCTGCAAACAGTAAAATTTATCACCTTAAAAATTCAAGACATTTTTCTTGTGATTTGTGTGAAAGTGACTAAAAGTTATTGTTGTTGTAGTGCCTCTAGTGTACATTTCACAAGGAAACAGCCCCAATATGAACAACGAGCCACATTAAAATAATATAGCGAGAATGCAAATAATAATAATAATAATAATAATGTGATTCTATGAGACCAGGTTAAACAGAAACCAAGCAATCCACAAAAAGTCCTGTTGATCATTGCTCATCACAGACACCTTCCACCACAGTTCCTCTAGCTTTTATCACTTGTCCCTTATTGTGTCACAACTGGTTAGGACATTTACATTTAGCAGATGCTTTTATCCAAAGTGACTTTGGATAAAAATGAGGAACATAGCAAGCAACAACATCAACAGTGTTGTTCTGCCAAGCTCTCAAGAAGAACGAGACAGTCCAAGAAATAAGAGAGACAAAAGAAGTATATTTGAACATCATATAGATTCAGCCCATGTGCAAAGCTGGTTGATTATTGTTTACTTATGCATCCTTCACTGTTCATCTATCTTCTGTGGCCTTAGCATGAAATAAATGTGTCTCCTGCAAGTAAGGCATTGTAATATCAGTCAGCATGAACTGTCTGAGAGCAGGGGCCAAGTATCTGGCGATGTGGGGTTCCGCTGAGCACAGTCCGAGGCCAGACAGATAGACATTGGGGAAATGAGCTCCATTACTAAGGTGGCCATGTTGGGGCTAGGAGATTGGGCTGGCTCTTATTGACTATGCTTCGAACAACTGGGAAATGTGATTCCCCCAGGCCTGAGACAGGCGAGAAGGGATGGCTGATCATTATAAACTAACATCACCGGCACAATAGAGATGACAAGGGAACGAAGGCCCCAAAGGAGACAAATGATGGAGTATGTGTGAGGTACGAGAGTGAGTATATTTGTGTGTTTGTACTCCAATATAAAGGCCAGAGTTGTGTTTAATGTTGAGCAGGCATTGGCACAGACAGTAATGAGGAGAAAGAGGTGCTTTTCATCCCCAAGCATTTACCTTTCGCTTTTTCCATCCCTTTTTTACTCACATCCTAGCATACCCTCTCAATATGCTCCTGCGTGAGTCCCAGGATATAAAGCAAGACATAACGTGCCAACAGGAGTTGCAAATATATGTACTTGGGCAAGAGCTACAGGATTTTGAGAGTAAATAATGGTGAGTTTGAATATTTTCATAGCACTTACAGATTTCAATGAAGAATTCATTCTCGACCGTTGATGGACTGTTCTTTATAGGGTTGGAAACGGAGAACAGGTTCCAATTTTTAAAAAAATATCTGATTATTTGAATGACTTTCAGCTCCATCAAAGGTTCTCCAACTTGCATTTTCTGCCATTACGGATGGGGAATCATGCTAAAAGACAAGTTTCCTGCACTACCATTCAGCATTGCTATTGAATAAGCATTGTAAAACATACAGTGCAACCAGTGTAGTCTGATTCCCAAAAAAGAATACACTTGTGAGCAAAACACACAGCCCTACCTCTTTAACATATGACTCTTATCAGTCAGTTCTTTTTAGTAAATGAAAAACTTACGGAACCACATGTCATTCATTTCGTCATGTGTCATTTCATTCATGTCCAACTCGAAAGGAGCAAAGAACTGTTAATGTTTTATGTGTTCTAAGGCTGGTTAGATTTAAATCAGAGTAATTGCTGGATGATTTTTAGTAAGACAATATGTACTTAGTAAGAAAGAATAGAGTATGATTTTTTTTTTCCCCCCACACAGAAGACAAGTGCTCACGAAAGAGATGCCTCTTTAGATGTTTCTTGAAAGTATTTTGAGAATCAGCTGCTCGGGTAGAGTTTGGAAGGTCTACCAACAAGGAACGATGGAACTGAAAGTCAAAGAAAATGATTTTCTGCCTCTCTGAGCAACCATTGGCAGCCACTGAAGGTCAACAAAGAGAGACATGCTCTTGGGCTTGTTGAAAACCAAACTGTTAGCTAGACCAATTGCAAAGGTTTGACTGAACATGCAGGAAGTCCTGCCAGAAGAGCTTCGGCACATTATAAGTTGTTGTGTTTGCGAGTAGTATTTTATACAAATTAATGAATTCATAAAATATCTTAATTTAAAAGTCTGTGTAAAAACATCTTCCAGTAATCTGTTTTATTAAATTATGAAGTCATCTTATCACTTAAATCCAATAATAATTGCACTTCTTATTTCCAAATATTTCTTTTTTTTTCCTTAGAAGCACTAAAAGAAACATTAATGGAATCGGAATCGTTAGGATGAATCAGAATCATCAAATTCTGACGATTACTATAGCTAGTTATGTAGGTATGAAGTTGTGTGGTATAAATAAATTCCCAGATATAATACATTTGTAATTTTCCTTAGCCAAAGACACACTAACAACTGCAAACATTTCAAGAGCCAGAGCCAAGATTAGTACTCCAATACAAGCATCGAAATGATAATATGATGGTTATGGTTTTCATTGGCATATTTATGGCATTCTGGTTACGTTCATCAATAGGAGCTCAGCCTGCTCTATAAAAATATAAAAGAGTTACACAAGTTCACAAAAGTCTATTCAATCTCCCTTGTTCAAACATTAAACAAGTAATCAATTGTAAAACTTAACCATGAGGAAAAACTTTCTTGGTTCTTCAAAAAAAGACCCCACTCACAGTTCTACCCCAACTTTTAAAATCTGACAGCTGCTCAGTTGTTGGAAGCTTTGAACTAGAGCTGTTTGACCAACAGAACTGACACAAATACATTTGTCTCAGATTTACCTTGCAGCCGCAAGCATATAGTATCGAGCTCTTGCACAAGCTCCTAGTTAACCTCAAATACACATCACACAACTCTTTGCACCAGCCTTCTCTACACAGGACAGGTGAAAACCCCACCAGTCACAATTACCCAGCCAAGCACCTTCATCAAACAACCAATGCCTGGGAGCCCATCTGACATGGCACAGCCCTAATTCACTCCCACTCCAAACTACACTGCATAAGAACCAAATAGCCATGAGCAAAAACATCTATTCATCCACATCATACAGCGGAGGAAGGGAGGGAGGGAGGGATAATGGCGTTGTATAGCAATTGCCATTTGGATTCGACTAGTAGGTGCTGTTGGCTTTTTGTAAAACAGTGGCAAATGTGAAATGTTTTATTCATGTCCTGTGATCAAACTTTGCATTGCGGTATGTGGGGTATGTGTTGACAGAGTTCAAAGTAAAGAGTTCTCTGGCTGTCTTTTTCACATTTATAAATCATAAGTTAATGAAGGCCAGAACAATAGCTATTGAATTGAGGAGACAGACTTATGTAATCCAAGTCCTACAAAATGTGTCCACTCTGCACATACATTTATCTGGCATTGCTTCATCTATCTTTCTACCCATTATAATTGGAAAGATATGACAATATACAAGGAATAATGTATCACTTTGAAAGGGTTTACTTTGCGGTCTGTTTTGTGTCATTATCAAAAAGTAATACCAGAGACATGAAACTAGCACACCGAAATAGGAAATTGGTTGCCTGTAATTTACAGTTTAGTGGACAAACAAATATTTTTGACCACATAATGCTGCAAATGAGTAGTAAAAAGAGCTGTGTAATAATATATATTATGCAATTAACATACTTACAAATGTAATATTTCTCTAATAACTTAATGAAAATGATTTGAAGGAGGCAAGGGGGGAAAAAAAGTCCCACAAAAAAAAACAAATCAAACATTTCCGTGGGAAGTTCGAAGGGATGCAACTGCACATTTTAACCTGCCAGAGGGTCTAATAATTAACGTTCCCATTAATATTCCTTCCACAGAGCCTAGGTGGTTGTGAAAGCTCCTGTGAAATGCAAATCATTATACACAGAAGCTTCAGAGTGGGAACTCAGAGACTGCAGGGGAGGGCTACCACTCTCCACCAATAGAGCTTACAAAATGTCAGGTCCTTCACTGATGACAGGAGGACTAGAGAGGAGGAGACTGGCACTAGACACTCTGTCTTGGAGAGAAATACTCAACACAATCCTTGGGATTTCTTTATGTATTAGAATTGTATTATTAAGCCCTCAAAAGGAAACAATATATTGTAACATCAATCCATATTTGTGTTTTGGTCTGCAACAAGTATACACTAATTCACTATTTTTTGTACATTTTAGATTTACAGTACAAATATATTAGATAGATTAGACAGACAAGACAGACAGACAAAACGGTAGGTAGACAGACAGATGCAAAGTTAAAAGTGAGATGAAGTGCAGAAAAAATCATTTCATGCATGAGACAAATAAAAGACTTTGAATTCATGATCAAACCAAAGCACACCTTCAATCAGAACAGAAGCAGACCAATATGAATATGAATATGATGTGATGCAATCATTAGATGAAAGCTTCCTTAAAATTAATCACTTTTTGCATTCTGAAATATAGCTGCTTTGTGTTGCAAAACTAAGAGAGCAGGGTGCACTATTAAAATCCCACTACTCCTGTTTACTGACATACGAGATGAATTGCAATATACAAGATGAATTCCGTGTCTCCTATTATTGTAAACAGAGTACTGAGATGAAGATATCAGTGTGTGTCTCGAATGTAAACACATTCAGCCGAAACCAAATCAGGTACATATTGACAACAAACACAAGTAAAATATTAACATCGTACCAAGAATTCCGGCGTGTTTTGGCAAAGGATCATTATCAGAGAGTCAACACGTTACAGCTCGTAAATACTAGAAGCAAAATTATCTTTTACTCAAGAGCAGTGCAAGTAATCAGCACGAGGAGGACTTTAAGTGTGTGTCTGGGGGAGAAATGTATTGTTGAAAAGATGAGTTATGAGGGGTTTGAGTGTCTGTGTGTTTATGATTTCAGAGCTAAAATGTGTGTGTGACTGTAGCAAAGATATTGATCAGAGCTCCACCTGGTACTGATGGTAAAAAAAAATTGGGTTCGCCGCAAGCTTATAGTCTTCTGAGATGCTTAAAGAGTCAACAAATCTCAGATGGAGGAAACATCAAAAGAGGAAAAGTAGTCCTAAATTGAGAACTGTCTGTAATGAATGTACGATAAAAAGAATAATCTAAAAGTTCTTATCATCTCACTCCTTAAAAAAACACCCCTACATTAATCTTTTTTGTCTGTATTTAAAGGTAAAATGTCATTTTTGTGGCTCTAGCAACTAAAATGTAATTGCAAAAATATTGACAGTTTTTAAACATTCAGCCAGTCTGTGATTGGTTAAAACAAACAAATATACCCACCCCAAACTCACACACATCAGCTTTAATGTGCTAGTGAAGTAACTGTTTTTATCACAAGCATTCCTACCTTGGGATCAGCAGTGAGAAGTTTGAAGGCGACGTACACCTGGTTCTCCTTTACACCTCCACCCAGGTCCAGGAAGTTGGCAGGCTTTCCGCCGTGCAGGTCGATGATGTCACATGTTGCCATAGCAAGACCAGCGCCATTGACTGTAGCATAACAATTTGAGTAAAACTACTGAATGAATTACACATGAATTTTAGAACTTCTTGATTTGGTAACACCCCTTTCGCTTTAATGACAGCATGCACTAGAATTGGCATGAACACTTCAAGTTTGTGCAAAACCTGATGAGCTACGTTATCCCAGCATGATTTGTAAATGTTCAATAGGTTGTCTTGTGTGCTTCAATGGAAAACAAGAATATCTGATTGATATTTGTAAGGATTTAGCCAAATATTCAAGATTGTGGGGGGCAAAAGGTATATTTTAAGAACTGGTCACTGAGAAACCCATATTGATCGACTACTAATGCACACGCTTTATGTCATTTAACATTCTAACTGAAATTGGCTCATGACAACACTAGCTCTGAATCTATTGTTCATTGCTATCCAATGAAGCCAAACTGTGCTTGACTAAAAGAATACAGAATGTCAAGAGCAGTTGTAGTATCTGTGTTAGCCCCGTCTCGCCAAGCTGTAAGGCAGCCAACTGATTCAGCCATTTCCTGCTCATCCCACCTCTGCTGGCTCCACACATCTCCTCAGTGCTGAGCTAACATGCTGGCACGGGCTCTGACACTCAATAAAGTGAAATTCAGCAGAACAGCTGTTGCTTTGCTGCTTTACAAAGCTTTTAAAGTGTAAACTAACAGCGAGTAAATTGTGCGTGTATGTGTGTTTGTGTCTACACATCAAGGTCAGTTGGATTCACTTGCGCTTGTCTTATCGATGACTCTTTCTTGGAGCTGTACTGTGAGAGCCATGATTTATAATGAGGGACCACTTAAATGTGTAGACTAACAATCATCTTGGTTGAGTCGTTTTCCGGAACATTCTTGCTAATTAGAACCAATCGGTTCAGACAGGTCCCTTATGGAGCTGTTAGAGAGCTGCTGGAAAAGGTGACTGGATTGCGCCCATTTGGTTACACTTTCTCAAATTACTGTTGTCAAGACTAGAATAAACGTGTCAACAACTACTAAAAAGAACATTTCTAAAGCTGGATTTGAAATATCGCAAGAGAGATGAGCTTGCTGTGAAACCCTTGACAACCAAATGTTTTGAAAGTCATTGGGTCCACCTGGCATGTAATTTGGGCCATATCTGTTATGCAGTACATACTGTGTTCATGACCCCATCTTAATATATTGGATAAAATATTAAAATCAGATTTTTTTTTAAAGATGGAAATTATTAGTATGCTTTCTTTTATCAATTCTGAATGTAGAAGTGGATTTAAAATAATTCAACACCTTTGGTTTCAGTGACAACTTTTTGGTGAGAAAAAGGGAGATCTTTTTGGTGGGGAAACAACAGTACAGGATTTTATGAACTTTGTGATGTTTTTGTATTAGTTTTGTTGTATTAGTTGGTTTGTCTCACTCTAAACATTGTTTAAAAAAATTGCAGAAATCAGTATGAAGTAAAAAAAAAAAAAGTTTACACCCTCGTGTAAGATAACTCTCAATCCCTCACCAAGCAAAGATTCACTTTAGCTCTTTATTTCCATCTGTTACGTTCCATCCTGTTGGGCATCCTTATACATTTCTTACCATTGTGTATATAATCAAGTTATAATTAACAGATTTTAAGTACCTGAGCTTGACCAGAGCATTTTTCTGAAAGTCTGGAATGCCCTTTTATAGAAATACTTCCTTATATTACAACACGTGTATATTCAACAAAATTACACAGCTCAAAAAGGTACTGCACAGCAGGAATAACCCAATTACAATCATTTGATAACTAAATAGCAAGAAGCTATTGTATATGAATAGTTTAAACACACCAAAACAAGCTATGTTTCCATCCAGTCCGATGTACTTGAGGTCATATTTGGCTGCCTCGGTCTCCGTGGGGTCGCTCTCTGCAGTGTCGTCCATGGCAAACACAGCCTTCTGTCTGAACTCTGCATTGTCGTCGAAGTTGATTTTAGCATCAAAGCAAACAACTGTAAAAACAATGCATTACAAAGTTGCATTCCATTTAATCTTATCCTGGCATACTACAAAAAATATCATATATATATATATATATATATATATATATATATATATATATATATATATATATATATATATATATAATATATATAATATAAATGTTCAGTATTCCTACTTTGCATCTTATCATGTTTCAAGCATGTTGAATTTTTATAATAGTTTTTTTTTTGTTTGTTTTTTTTCTAACAGAGAACACACTGAACAAAAAGATGCAGTAAGAAATTGATAAAACAATGGGGACCAAATAGTGTTGGCATTAACCAACAAATATCAAGAAACTGATATCAATACGTTTTAGCTTTTCCATTACTTTTCATAGCACATAAGTCAGCAAGCATTTCTGTGTTATTCTTGAATATGGCAGTTGCAAACCCAATAATTTAAACGAATGAAAGGGAGCTGCATTTCTGTAAATCTAGTCATACAGCTTTTATAACTAACTTTGGTAGTTACAACATGATCTTCATTGACACCATGCATATGTCTATAATATCTCATTTTATACAGCGACAAAACACTGTAAGGTAAACAGTCATACACACACACAGATGCAAAATCAGAGAATTAGCCAGGGAATAGAGTTGTGTGTCTGCTCTGTGTGGCCGTATGTGACCAGACCCAGCACCTTTCTCATTTGTAGTGTTTTGCGGTCTCTCGGTGTCTCCTGAGAGTACAGGGACATGGCTCACACAAATAAAAAGCTGTATAGATAAATTACACAGAGTTTCCAAGTTATTTACAAACTCAAATTTACAATGTTACCAGTTGAGTTGAAGCTATTTGTTTTTCAAAGAATTATGGATATAGAGTATAGAGAGAGAGATAAAAAGCAAAACCAAAGGAGAGTTATGTCAGCCAGAAAGAAAAAAATATTGATAATACATTTAGTATTACTATATGATAATTAGTATAGTATTAGTATATGATAAATAGTATAGTATGGTATTAGTTTTTTTCTGTAGAAGAAAGAGACATACATTTTTTATTTTAATCACTTTGACAAAAAAAAAAAACCAAAAGTCAATCAAGAAATATGTCTAGAATAATGTCAGGGTGAGAACGGTATTTTCTGAATAGCTCTATTATGGTTTTCACAGAGGAAACAAACTATGCTAAGGCATTATAAAGTTATTTCTCTTTATAAATACACAACCATAAATACACTGACAGCAATTAGATTTGATTACGATGCTTTACCCAATAATAACGATGCATCTGAAATATTCAATTTGGACATGATTTGATATGATTCGATTCATTATTTTGTACAGAGCCCATTAGAGGATATGGGGGGAATTTTTTTTCAGAAATAATTTTGTTATTAGTTTTGTGTTCCCTTGCAATACATAAGCCACGGTTGTACTATAGTAACCATATTTATATCTTGATATTTGTAGTAAAACTATTGTAATAATACAGAAAAACTAAAATACTAGTAATACAAAAATCATCATTTTGTGGTTATGGTTAGTAAAACCATAGTAACAACAAGAATAACCATGGTAAATCTATAGTAAAACCATGGTTACTATATGGACACAGTATGCTGTATTAAAAACCATGGTTTCTGCCAAAAAAACATGGTTACTTAAATTACTTTTCATAGTTACTACAACATTACTTTAGTAAAACTATGGCTTCCGTCAAAAAAAAAAAAAAAGAAAGAAAGAAAAAAAAACCATGGTTAGTCTAGAACAGTAATGGTTTCTACAATATTACTATAAACCATGATTTCTGCCACAAACTATGGCTATTACAGTTTACAATATTACTACAGTAAAACCATGATTAAAACTATAGTAAAACTAAGGTATTTGTTAGCAAAACAATAATGACCACAAAATAAGGATGTTTTATTTCCATAGTTTACATTTTGCTGTATTATCACTATGGTTTCACTACAAACATCATGGTTAAAATATTATTACTGTGGTAAAACCATGGTAAATGTATTGCAAGGGAATGCAAAACTTTTCGCGAAAAATATTGCGAGGTCACAAAAATCCATTTCAGAAAAAAAATAATAATCACTCCCTATCCTCTAAAGGGCTCAAAAGGATTTGGAACAATAATAACTTTCAAAATTAGGGACCAAATTAAGACCAAAGAGGTTTGGCTTATGTGTAGCTGCGTATATATAATAATAATAATAATAATAATAATAATAATAATAATAGTAGTAATGATGCATGCACTAAAGATACGATTCGAATAAAAGAAAACATAATGCCTGATGCAACATAGTGACTTTAACAGGTTAGTTCCTTTTAAAACAGTCTGAAATCACATCTTAATCCCTATAGTGCACACTACATAGAGTGAATGATTAAGTGATTTCGTACTGAGCAAATGTCTGCTCATAAATCTCATTTATTAATAGAGTTCCATTCATGTTTAAACTAGATTATGGAGAAATATACTATTTATATATATATATATATATATATATATATATATATATATATATATAAATAAAAGCAATATAAATAAACATAATATATTATATTTGGGGATGAAAGAAACAACAATTTATTAATATGATTAAATGGAAGCAAACAGTTAGGGAAAATGATACAGACAGTAGAGCCCAACAGCATATATATATTTTTGTGTGCATTTTTATCTTCAATCTTGGGTGTTGTATGTCTGTTGTGAGATGGTATCTGTATTACATTGTGTATGAATACAGTAATGCCAATTGCTTGTTACATTCCATAATTGACGCATCAAAACATTTTAACACCCCTAATACTTCACAAATCACAAAATATAGATGATGCAGAACATGAGAGTAGGGAAAGGAACCTAAAAAAAAGGGGAGTGGAACTTTTGTAATGGCCCCTATGAGGACTAAATAATTTTGCCATTATGGTGAAGGGCAGAGATGATTTCTCTCCCCTTCTTTAATTTGACAGGCTACCGGTAATACTGCAGGCATTACCCTCTCTGGACCTACTGTATGTAATTTCATACCAATAAATGTAACAACATTCTACATCATTTCCTAACAGGTACCTATAAAAATAAAAAAATGACTGGAAATGGTATTGGGGAGAGTATTTGGTCATTTAAGAACACATTTGTGCCAGTGTTAAATTGGCGAAGCTTAACTTTCAAAGCCCTGTAAAGTTTTGCTGAGACGGCACTCTCCATAGCTGCGAGAGTTTGATATAGCCAACCATTAGCGTGAAATGACATTTATTCCTGAAAGCTGCAAGTTTCTATTTAGATATATACATGAGCTCTTATGCGGTCTATAAGTAAGCACATCTGTCTCTCATTCTCACACTTACACATGCACACAAACACACGTCTTACCTTGCCCCTCAGGTGTTTCTCCAAGCGGATTGACTTCGACTTGAGTGGCGTCGACTTTTAGGAACAGATCATAGAGTCGCTTAATCTGATCTGCAGCCTGTGACAGACCCACAAAGAGCACTAATTACCCAAGCTGCAAACATGCCACAGAGCTCCGAGAGCTTACATAAGCCATTCAAACTACCTTGAAACCTCAAGCATGAAAAAACACACATACACATGCACACCATATACACTGCCCAGTAATGAGGTTGTATCCTTGACTGAACACCCACTGTGCTGAGCAGAATGCACTCTTAGTCTTAAGATTTTGAATATGTCTACGACCAATGAAATGATCATTTTATATTTTACAATACTACTATAATTATTGCACATTTTACTTGGATACTATTTTAATTATATAACCTGTATATATATCTGTCTGAGAAACATATTATTAAAAGCTTATTTTGTAATTTTGTATTTTGTGATCCCCACGGCCACCACCATTGTGTCCTTGAGCAAGGCACTTAACTCAATGTTGCTCCAGGGGGATTGTCCCTGTAATAAGTGCACTGTAAGTCGCTTTGTATAAAAGCGTCTGCCAAATGCATAAATGTAAATGTAAATGTAATACTTTCATAAATACTTTATTTTGTACTTTCATAAAACGTTCATAGAAGACTTGTAAAACTGATTTGTACTTCTATAATACTTTTGCAGATTACTTTTTAAAACTTTTCTATGTTGTACTTTCGAAATACTTTCTTAATGCTTTTATAGAAGATTACATTTTTTATATTTCATTCTTTTGAAATACTTTCATAATACTTTCATGTTTAGAACTTTGATAATGCATTTGTAGGCTATTCCAAATCTTTTGTATATCGTATTACTTAATACTTAGTTATAATATTTTTGTAATACATTCATATTTTGGACTTCTATAACACTGTCATAATACTTACATATTTCTTGCTTTGTAACATTTGTTTTAAAGATTTCATAATACTTTGTATTTTGTACTTTTATACCGTGATACTTTCATAGAAGACTATATAATATTATTGTATTTTGTAATTTTATTATACTTTTGTGGATGATATTGTAATGCTTTTGTATTTAGCATTTTTTTAATATTTTTATTTTTCTCTTTTGAAACACTTTTAATAATACTTAAAACATTGTACATTTTCGTAGAAGATTCTGCAATACTTTTGTATTTTGTAATACATTCTTAATATTTTAGATGAAGATTTTGTAATACTTAAAACATTTTTACTCCTGTAAAAATGTTTACTGAAACTAAAATATTTATTCATTCGTTTCAATCACCATACTACATTTTCTGATAATGTGAGTCAAAAGTAAACTTTATGAAAAGTGTATGGTTTATTTTATATATATATATATATATATATATATATATATATATATATATATATATATATATATATATATATATATATATATATTACGAATATGCAAAATGTTTATAAGCACATACTTTTATTCATTTTTATTGTTAAAGTTAGACTACTAGGCCACCTGATTCATTCTACCTCAGCTGAGGTTTGAGGAGAGGCAAAGACAGAAAAGATAACTGACTGCTTATTGCTTTATGCCAAGCTGTTTCATTTGCTTTCTGAAAGCATGTCATCATAACAAATTTGACTTTCTAAGTGTTTAAGAGTTAAAATGACATCTCCTTCTTCCCCTAACCAATGGAAGCTTTTTTGATAATGAGAGCAGGCTGACAGAAAACATTGTAGCGCGGCTCTCATCAGCACGCACAAAGTGTGCTGGCACTTTGTCATCTTGCTGCACTTCAAAGTGGTGAAGCTAAGTTAACGGTTAAATGCCTGCCAAAGAGTTCTAATTAGCATTGACTCAAATAGACGGTTGCAAAAGATGCACATTAAAGGGATGACTTTACGAGAGCCAAACTGACAAGACAGACATTTAGCAATAACTTCCATAACCCTAAGCAACTAAAGTCAATCTTCAATCAGAGAAAATAAGCATTTGTTCACACATATACACAATGTTGAGTTTATAAATGTTTCAACTAAGATGATACTGTATATGTTTTTTTTGCCTTTTCAACATTCTGAACTTTGCATGATGAAGCAAATGCAAATCGTAGCATCATTGACAATACAATCAGAAGCATACTTAAGAACAGTGATTCTCAACTGATAGGTTCTCTTTTGAAAGGGAAAAACAATGCTAAATGCAAATAATAAAATGCAACTAAGCATATAATTGTGTACAGCTACTATGAAAAATATATAAGCTTATAAACTATTAAAATTGAGGAGAAAATGTTTTTTTCATATCTTTTGTTGTTGATGCCGCACATTCAATCAAACTTTACAGTATTTTGCTGCAAATTCATCGGTCACTTGCTTATATAGCTAAACCTACAATCTTTGCCCCAATGTTTCTACTATAGGTTGGTATAAAGGCTTGTCAGTAGAAGTTTATTTGAAATCAAGCAGTTGGCAATATGAAATCTACTGTGCTAAAAGGCACTCAAAGACCACACAATAAATGTTATAAATTCTTGGGAAGATTAATACTTGGTCTTATCGTTTATGGCAACATTAGTTGCAGTGAATCTGCCATCCGTTTATAGGTGGCAGTTTATGTGAGTGATCTAACAGCACAATTGTTGATGGCTGGTTGTGTCTGCTCAGGCCTAAAGCATAGCAAAAATGTTTAATGACTGTTTTGGCAGAGTCACCATGTTCATTATTCTTTTGCTCTTTTTCTCCGTGAGAGAGATGGAGACACAGTACGAGGAGAGGTGAGGTAAGGTGAGGGGCTGTGGGTCCTTTAACGACACTGACAGTAATGGCAGCATTTCAGTCCAACCACATTACCTGTCTCTCCAATGGTCCTTTGAATCCCAAATTAGCTGCCATACGTAGCGCCTGGTCATCTCGAACCCCCTCAAATATATCTATGACTTCCTGTGTTAGGAGTTGGGAGAAAGAAAGAGAGAGAGGAAACCAACCATCAGCCAAAATTTGACACAAAGCGGAGGTTCATATTAAAATCAAGAGAGCTGCAATTAAGTGCTGGCACGTAGCCAACATCAAAAGTGCTGGAGAACAATGGCTTACAATTTTGTTTTTCGAATTATGAGGCCATCTCTAACTGATAACTCATACACAAAGAAACACACAAGAGAGATATTGCAAAAAACAGACAAAACAATGAGCTACAAGAATGAAACATAGCCATTAAATTTGTTAAAGGAATTTTTCACACAAAAATTTAAAATTATGTCTTCATTTAGAGACCAGAAAGGCACTTTTTTCCATACAAGGGAAGCAGACAATGACCAGGGCTTTCAAGCTTGTAATATATACATATACACACACATACATATAGAAACATACATACATACACACACACACACACACACACACACACACACACACACACACACACACACACACACACACACTACAGGTTAAAACTTTTGAAACACTTGGCTGAAATGTTCCTTATGATCTTAATCTTTGGATGTTGTCATGATTACATCACGCAATTTCTGCAGATTTGTCAGCTGCACACTCAAGCTGCGAATATCTCATTCTACCACATCCCAAAGGTGTTCTATTGGATTCAGATCCGGTGACGGGGAAGGCCACTGAAGAGCAGTGAACTCATTGTCATGTTCATGAAACAAGTTGAGATGAATTTTGCTTTGTGACATGGTGCATTATAATACTGAAAGTCGCCATTAGAAAATTGATAAATTGGGGCCATGAAGGGATGCACATGATCAGAAACAATACTCAACTAGAGCTCTGGGATACAAGCGATGATTGATTGGTATTAATGGGCCCAAAGTGTGTCAAGAAAACATTCCCCACACCATTACACCACCGCCACCAGCCTTGACTGTTGACACAAGGACTGTTGTCCATGGATTCATGCTGTTGGTGCCAAATTCTGACCCTACCATCTGTGTGCCTCAGCAGAAATCGAGATTCATCAGAACAGACTACATTTTTCCAGTCTTCAACTGTCCAGTTTTGGTGAGACTGTGCCCACTGCAGCCTCAGCTTTCTGTTCTTAGCTGACAGAAGTTGAACCCGACGTGGTCTTCTGCTGTTTTAGCCCAACCCCATCAAGTTGGGACTTGTTGTGCATTCTGAGATGCTATTCTGCTCACCACAATTGTGTGATTATCTGAGTTACTGTAGCCTTTCTGTCAGCTCGAACCAGTCTTGTCATTCTCCGTTGACCTCTCTCACCAACAAGGCTTTCCACCTGTAGAACCGCTGCTCACTGTTTTTTATTTTAGGCATAATTGTGAGTTAACTCTAAAGACGCTTGTGCGTGAAAATACCAGGAGATCAGCAGTAACAGAAATAATCATATTCTCGCAGGAATAAGTAGGTGTACAGGTGTTCCTAATAAAGTGTCCAGTAAGTGTATGTTCTGAAACCATTCTACAGCTTTATGCAAAGAACAGATCGAAATTTCAGTCGTTTGTTAAGTAATTTGCTTAAAATCTTCCCATTCTTCATATTCAAACTTGCCACGTTAAGACATCAATGATGCTGAATGCCATTAGTACTTGCATGTCATGTGTTCATACATGACATAGAAAGTTTTAATATATGTGAGCGCAAATTAGATTTGACAGTTACAACTTAAATTTCAGTCTGTTCCTCGCACAAAGCTATTGAATATATTCAGAAAAATTTGCATGGACAACTTTTATGGTGCTTTTAAGCTTATTTGAGCTTGATGGAACTTTTTCAAATCCATTCACTTTCATTGTACGGAAAAAAGCAGCGTGACTACTCAAAATATCTCCTTTTGGGGTTCTATGGAAGAATGTCAGTCATAAGATTTTGGAAAGTCATGAGGGTGAGTACATTAGACATACTGTACATACAGTCCTTTCACACAAAATTATTTAAAAACTGATTTCTACACCCCAGTATAAGTCTTCTCATTCAATAAAAAAAAGAGAGTGTGTGTACTTTGAAGATGAGTTCTGGTGTTGTGGCAGCCACTTCCTCTATGTCCACTCCACCCTGAGGGCTGCCCACCATCACAGGTCCGTTACAGGAACGGTCCATCAGAATAGCAAAATATGTTTCCCTGGAGATATCCAGAGCTTCAGCAACCATGACCTGCCCACCAGAGACAAATCCACCATGTAAGATAGAGATCCATGATGGTGTGTTACAAAATAAGGTACATTATGAACTGGCACAGATTTTTGAATCAGAGCACATGTTCAGCAAGGCCCTGCTGCTAAAACAACCTGACTAGCTGATATGAAGCTTTATGAGAGATATCAATTAGGAAAGCAGAAATGAGGAAGAGGGAAGGGAGGAGGAAAGCAAGGGAAAATAGATAGAAGAAATAGAAACAGAAGATGTTAACAGCTTTAGATGTGTCTCTCTCTGCGGTTGCATCGCGTTTCACTGGTTTTCAGCTTCTCTAGCTATAAACGTTGTGTTTCTAGGATGCTGTTTCAAGTTCAATGCAGTTTGTAACATGTCTTAACACCCCTGCACTCACTAATCAGCTGTTGGTTGGTTTTCTGTACAGCTGCACGTTGCCTGTACAGCTGGAGCTGCGCTTATTGCATTCTTCTGACTGGGACTCGCTATATTATGAAGATGCCACTTCAAGCTTGAATTTATCTGTTGATCGTTTATTATGGTGGCATGATTAATTGCATTAATTTTTGTATGCATTATTTTACATGTAATTAACCCCTCTGAAATAAAACTCATCACCCTTACATTGGTGACAGCCCCCATTGGTGACTGATTTTTTTAGAACATAAGCTGCTAAATAAGGACTATAAATAAAACTATGATGCAAGTTTATGTGACTGAATTTGTATTTTTTAATCAGTTGTAGTCCAATTTTTTAGCAACTTAGCAACACAGTGGCCTCCAAATTCACATTTGATTTACAATTGTGCATTATTTTATGTTGTAAAGCAAAGCGTGAGAGTCTAAGTAACCACAGACTTTATTTTACTCATAAATTAAAAATGAATTTTGTAAAATCTCACTGGAATTCCAAAAGGGTGAATTAACCTTACAAAACACAAGAATTCATGGCAACTAACATGCATATTAACTTTGAGGCAAACTTGCGGCAAATATTCCATCGTTGCTAAAGGTTCACCACTACCGGCAAACATTTTCGGCAAATCACAAGCTCATTGGCATGCGAAAATAATTAGTGCCAAATTATCGGTAAGTTTGAGGCTAGTTTGCAAGAACTCTAGATTTTTTTGTAAGGGGTCATAAATGAACAGCTCATTATGGGCCCCAAAATTAAAATAGACCTAAAAGCGCCAACACCCTGTCCTTTTCTGTTTTTCCTCTCAATAAACTGATCCTAAATTCTGAATTGTTGAGGAAAACCTCATTATACAATAATGCATCCATGTGAAAAGGAAACTGAAGTGTTCTAGCATAGCAAATGTGACGTTCTCTCAAATGCTCAAATTGGGGGTTACCACATGCTTGAACTGGCATTTCCAAAGCATTTTTTTGTTGTATCCTACCCCTGTTCCTCTTCATTTCCTTTTAGTTGGATCTGTCCTACTCTTCCAAACACTGCCACCCCCGTTGCTCTTTCTCAGCCACGAAAAAGACAGAAATGTGATGGTTATGTTTTGCAAAAGCTTTGGGCCGTTCGAGTGAGGGAATGCGGATGGGAATGAAAGCGGGCATTAATGGAGAGCTCTACAGCATATTTAAAGACAAGAGGGAGATGAGGACAAACACTCGCTAAGTGCAGGAAGATGTCATTACCTCGAGAGGGAGAGAGATAAACAAATAAACAGACGGGGTGTGTGTAGGAGTTTGCAAGTCTGTGTGGGTGTCAGATACAAAGATGCAGAGAAGGGGGGGATTATATTTCAGCTTGTTAGTGACACATGGAAATGGCTGTTTACCAACATTCCCTGCACAGAGGTCTAACTCACATTGTATATTCATCTCAGTGAACCATGACACCTAACTCAGCTAATAACAAAAGACTATTTCTAAAAAACAGAAAGACAGAGGAAAAACTAGTGCATTTTTAAATTATATGATGTGGTTCTCTCCTGCAGCCAAGAAGAAAATGAAAGTGGAGAGAGAGAAAGAGAGAATTTAATTTCCAAGTGTAAGAGTAACCATTATTTAGTGGAACAACATTAGCTAAAGTTATTCCAGAGTTAAACAAGGTAAAAAACAAAAAAACTAAACAAATGTGCTCTCCTGCATACCGTGTTTACTTTGACTCCTTCCTTAGGGGTCTGTTTGGTGGTCAGATTGAAGCCAAGCATTTTACCGGCTAGGTCGCCAACAACAGCAGGGCTGAAATATATAAAGGCATCAATAACAGAGCAAGATAATCATTGTAGATACTTTGAAAAATTAGCAGAATTAAAAAAAAAAAATAAATAAATAAATAAAAATCACTCAATTGGATGGTGAGGGAAAGAAGTACTAGAACATGAAACTCAAGAATATAGTTTGATCCAGCAGTCTGAAATCGAGGTTTTTTCCATTTATGTCTGGAAATATGAACTTTTCTGGATTTTCAAACATAGTAAACAAACAAAAGTTATTATGTGAAACAAACAAGAAATATTACAAATTCTGCACTATTTCTAGGTTACAAATTATATGCAAGTTAATTTATGACATTTACAGTGTTATCACTTTTGTACAAAAGGTCAGATTCCTTGCTTCCATTGAAGCACAGTCATGCTGGGAAAACATGGATCATCAGGTTTTGCACAAACATGTGGAGTCCATGCCAGATCAAGTGCATGCTATCATTAAAGCAAAAGGGGTGTGTACCAAATACTAAGAAATTCTGAAATTGATGTGCATTTTTGAATTCAACTATTTTGTCCAATTGTTATGCTGATAATATAATTCACGTTTAACCTTGTAAGACCCGTCCACATGCATGTACGATGTATTTTGGCTTCGCTATACGCAACGCATTATTTAAATGAATTTAAAGAGATTGAATACTGTTCACAACACTCTAGGCTCTCATTTAAGGGTTAAACTGCTGGCACACTGTCACGTGACACAACAACATGACCTTGATTTCTGTGAAGCGCTTCTAATGGCGCAGAGACATCAAAAGTGTATTTGGTAAGAAACCTCCAAGTTTTTTAATTGAAACCTGTTTGGGTGTAAAGAGTAGAGTCTGTAGTTTTGTTTGATATGTCGCTTTTTTTTTTTTTTCCGTGCGTCAGTTTGCTGATAAATATGTCAACATGCATGGATTTTGGGACATTTTTTTTACTCAAAAGCTGAAGAAAAAAAAACCATGTTAGTTATTTTGAATATAACAATATTAACACATCTGTGGGTTATTTTGCTTCATTTTAATATACGTTTTGTTATATTTTATTTTGTTATCACTGTAAAATACGGTTCTATACATTAACATAAGAAATTGCATTCCTGTGTTTACTATGCATTTTCACATTGAGTATCAATGGGTTCATCCAAAAGCTGAAAGATTTTGCTTTCAGTGGCTTTATAAGGTGCATTTCGAACTATTCTGAGATTAGTGCAGACAGACAGCACACTGAAGGTAAATAGTGAGTAAGGGAGTAGCTCTCTATGCACTCAATCCAAACATCCCATCAAAAGTTCAGTTTCAGGCTGCAGATGATGTTTGGCAGAAATGGGACAATGATAATCAGTGCATAGATTCAGAATTTATAATGTATAATTTTATTTTAACATCACTGGCAGGGATTGGATGATGCGGGACATTACTTTGAATCAGAATTAATTAATTTGTGATGTAATATCTGTAACGTCTCAAAAACATGAATAATCAACACTCCTGGAAACTTAAATAACAATTTGATAAAAATAAAAAAACTATGACTTTACAGCTATTTGCTCAATACATATATTATTATTATTATTATTATTATTATTATTATTATTTTTATTTTTTTTTTTTTCCTTTTTTATTAGGTGTTATTAGTTACAAATCAAAAATTTAAATGGCAAATGCACAAAGCAGTCATGCTCGAATCTCAAGAGGTTAACTTGAATATTTAGGTTAAACTTTTAATTTGCTTATGTTTACTTATTTTCGCCACAAACATGGTTTTTGTTGTCAGAGCGCAGTATGGTGCGCATACTGACAATGCATGTACGAATCTGGCTCACAACATTTGCCAGTCCCACAGCCCCATCTTCTCCACATCTTTTCCTGTCATCTCTTTATTGTACTATAAATAAAAATGGCAAAGAGGTGAAAAAAAGTTTCAGTTGTAAAAAAAAAAAAATCCTATCGATCTCTCAAGGACATAAAAAGTGCTGTGCTCATTTGCTAGATAAAACATATCAGGCTGCAGTTCAGAATGTTTTCTCTTTATGATTTTCTTCATCACTTCAACACTAAAGTACACTACAATGACAGTGATATATGACATGGGCACTCAAGTCATAAATCTGGACCTACTTGAGGAAACCTTTTGGCTTTCTGCTAAAGTTCCTGCTCTGGCTGTCAGAGCTTGCTATATTTCACACGTCTCCATTCTCAAGGGTTTTTATTTTAAAAACATTTCGTTTTACAGTTGCCTTTACACTTACAGTATAATAGGTTCATTGCTATTGAATCTACAAACAGCTGAGGAATCCATCATTCTACATTTTAACTAAGTTTTGAGGGCAAATGACGAGAGCAGCGTGATATTTTGCTGTTTTCTTGGTGAGAAATGCAATGTTTAAAACAATGGCTTGAGTTTGTAAAAGAATGAAACATAAGAATTTAAGATATACTCTTCCACAGAAATTGGTTCCAAGCAGGCACTCACTCTTTTGTTAAATGCACCCCTCCTTTCAGGCCGCTGTCGAACACTCCTTTGCCTCTTCCTCCAGCTAAAATCTGAGCTTTTAGGACAATCTCCCTTGCATCTAAAATAACAGAAAGGATAGATAGGATTAGGGCCAAAAGATTACATACACACATACACACACATCTGCCTAATATTGTTTAGGTCCCTCTTGTGCTGCCAAAACAGTGCCAACCCGCATCTCAGAATAGCCTTCTGATATGCTATTCTTCTCACCACAATTGTACATGGCGGTTATCTGAGTTACCGTAGACTTTATCAGTTCAAACCAGTCTGGCCATTCTCTATTGACATCTCTCATCAACAAGGCGTTCCATCCACAGAACTGTCACTCACAGGATGTTTTTTGTTTCTGGCACCATTCTGAGTAACTCTAGAGACTGATGTGTGAGAAAATCCCAGGAGATTACCAGTTACAGAAATACTCAAGCCAGCCCTTTTGGCACCAACAATCATTCATGCGATTATCTAATTAGCCAATCATGTGGCAGCAGTGCAGTGCATAAAGGCATGCATACACAGGTCAGGAGCTTCATTTAATGTTCACATCACCCATCAGAATGTGGAAACAATTTTATCTCAGTGATTTCGACCGTGGCATGACTGTTGGCGCCAAACGGATGGTTTGAGAATTTCTGTAACTGTTGATCTCCTGGGATTTTCACACACAACAGTCTCTAGGATTTATTCCGAATGGTACCAAAAACAAAAAACTTCCAGTGAGCGGCAGTCCTGTGGACGCAAATGTTATTCTGAGATGCAAGTTGGCGCCGTTTTGGCAGCACGAGGGGAACCTACACAATATTAGGCAGGTGGTTTTAATGTTGTGGCTGATTGGTGTATATGTTAAAGAGAACACATGCAGTCATTTATGTGAATATGTGATCAAATCAAAATCAAATCATTTTATTGTCACACTACTATATACACAAGTGCAACAGTAGGTGAAAAAGTCTTGTGTGCAGTTCCGAGCAACATAGCAGTCATGACAGTGACGAGACATATACCAATTTAAAATAAACATCAGATTTACACAACACAATTTACATATCAAATGTACATATACTTACACAACACAATACTAATTTACAATGTATAGTAAACAATACACACAATATAGAATACACATACAATAAAAAAATTAAAATAAAGAGTATATATAAAACACATGATAGGCGAATTATCACGAATGTGTGATATGCAAAATGTACATAAATAAATGCAGTGGCATCACATGACCAAATTCAAGGTCTCGGTACAATTGGTTGTAACAACGAGTAACAATTTAAGAATGGAGGATTCTGGGGCCAGCTTGACAAAACACATAGTTATTTATTGTTGCACTTTTCAGTCGCACACAATGAGGCCTCTTTTCAGCAGTACACAAAAGGTTTATTTTTTAGCAACACCACACTGATACGCAGACAAACACAGACAACTTCACGAGTGGGTGTGTGTGTCTCTCTCTCTCTCTCTCTCTCTCTCTCTCTCTCTCTCTCTCTCCTGCCACTGTCTCCTCGCCTTAAATACTCCCGCCGCCCCTCACTGGAATGCAAGACAGGTGAGGCACACAGGAGGACCTCATTCACAACTTATCTTCCCGGCCTCCCTCAGCCCAGACGCCGCTTGGCCCTGCCCTGCTCGTCACACGAATTTCTTAGTTTTCGTGACAAGGGAGGAATCGGGAGTTGTCGAGATCCAACTCAAAAGGTCTTCATTTCCCACAGCTTCAGTCTATATATGTATACATACATATATTCCACTTTTCAGTGGTCACACTCAAATTAATGCTTTTCAGCAAAATACAAATCACACTCTGGGACACTCTGCTCTCTGCAGCTATCTATTCGCCACACTAGCGTCTGGCTCACTCATAAAAGCCCATCTCACGACAAACAGCTGTTAGAGACAATCATAGCCATGTGATGATCCTTACCAATCTCATCTCCTGATCTCGTTATCAATTCACAAACCAGCACTTAACCATGCCCCCACCACCACATGGTGAAGAACTTGATGCAAGAGTACAATATGAGTCAGGTCACAGCAGCCCAATCTTATTGTGCTTATTAAAAAAAGGAATAATACTAATACATTAAAAAAATAAAAATGGTATTGGTACTGGATATGGATTTTTTTAGTGTAAAAATATCTCCAATAGACCAAAATCAGGGAAGATGCCATATTTAATTTGACATGAATTAAAATTAGGTTGTGAGATACAGGTACAATGTGTTTACTGTGATGCACTATGTTTATGTCCTAGATCACATTTATTTTTCCACAATGTTTTCTGGAAGTTTTTTTGTTTACTGGACATTTTTTGGACAGATCAGTCCCTCACAGCCTTGTTTTTATCTGTGTCAAATTACATATGATGAATACCCTGAAAAAGGTACATAAGACACAATGCGTTGTAGGATTGAACACAGCTCAACATGGCATTCAGCTTTCTACACCCCTCCAAAACGTTTTTAGTTAAAAACATTTGCCATCCACTGCCACAGATAGACATTAATGGAATGCCTTAAACTCCTGCTAATTTGAGATTCCAACAACGAACCTATTTTAGAGATATTGTCCACACATAACACAGCATAGAACCTCTACAAACATTCAGATAAACAAGCAAGCAAAAAGTCTGGGAAGTGTGTGTATTTTCAGCAGTAATTTGATTTCAGATATTAGGCTGATCTCCAAAGGCATATTTTTATGACAAGTCTTCCACGGCGGTTAGCAATTTAGTCATTATTTCTTTCATCATGGAAACATCAGAGAGATGGAAGCACACGGCTGAGGAAATAATAGCTTGTCATGAGATGATTACTAAAACATTTGATCGATATTGTGGTTTATGATACATTTTATCAAATTTGCTGAAACAGGGCCATATACTGTAGAGTGACTTTTGTGTGAGAGGAACTTCACAGAAACATTACCTTGA
>JAVLUX010000186.1:11900000-12102500 GCA_032164185.1 Moxostoma hubbsi
ATTTGTCAAGCCGGTTTCTCGCCTCTTCCTTGCCCATGACCTTGAACTTCTTTACAGCACCATTCTAAGTAATCTAAGAAAAATCTTGTATATGAAAATCCCAGGAAATCAGCAGTTACAGAAATACTCAAACCATCCTGACTGGCACCAACATTCATGTCACGGTCCAAATCACTGTGGTTACATTTTCTCCCCATTCTGATGGGGACATTAACTGAAGCTTCTGACCCATATCTGCATGATTGTATGCATTTCACTGCTGCCAAACAATTTGATGGTTAGATAATCACCTGAATAAATAGGTGTACAGATGTTCCTAATAAAGTTCTCATCAACTTAAGTTCTTTCTCACTCTCTAAAATTTAATTTGCTCAGTTTTGCAGATAAGCCCGTTTCACTGTAGCATGCTGCAAAAATGTTCCTTTAAGCTCCTCTTCTCCCCAGCACCAATCATTCTGAAAGTTGTCATGACTGAAATCTATTATTTCCAGAGATAGGTACCAGAGATACAAATGAACTTCTGTCCCTGCAACCTCTAGAAAATGAATAAATAAAATGCCCTATCCTTTAACCACAAACAACTGAGATTGTTCCATCCAATCCATCGCTGCCAGCAGTGAGAAAAGTAATATGTACCATGTGACCATACATGTTCATATCAGCAGTAGTTTGCATGACAAAGGCTTGCACTGATACAGTTTAATAAGCATTAAATTAACTATACATAGCATATACATTAACTATACATAGCATATACTGTAGTAAATAATATGATAAAACAAGATAATTTAAAATGCTCTTTCCAACCGTTGACATCACATGAAAATCTTCCAGGCTGTGGTAGCAGACCCCCCATGTTTCATGCTAACTGCCATTCTACCGCCAGTACCAATTTATGTGGTGTGAACAGGCTGTGTTTGAAATGTGCCTGACATCATGTGGCAGTTGAGGAAACTGCAGGAAGAGAGAGTGGTGAGGGAGGGTGGTAGGGAAAAGAGAGAGGGGGGTGCGGCGGGGAGACAGATTGGAAAAATCTGGTGAGAGGGAACAGCCAGAGAGCAAGATGGAATAGGAACAGAATGTCAGACATCTTGAAGAATTGTCTCAATGTCTCCCTTCTTGTTTGTGTTAATTGTTGGCACTGGGGTTTGTGGCATGTAGTAGTGGGCCTGGTGGGCAAACACAGCATGTGGTAATCATTAGTGTTCTAAATCATGCAAATTTTCTCTTACACACACACTGACACAATTATCAATATGATGGTTATATGGCAATGCACTTTTTTTTCCAAAGATAAATTTAATCCAGTTGCAAATTCAGATTTGAATGCATACATTATATGATGTTCTTAATATAAAGACAGAAATAAAAATAGACATACTTTAAGACAATTGTTGAGACACAATAAGAGTATATAGCTATACTATTAATGTGAATAGCATGGCTCAGATAATTTGGTTTTTCAAGAACTTGATGATTGAGTTCATATTGAAATCTTTGTCTTTTGATTGCATACTTTCGTATCTAGTTTGTGACACTGTTGAGATTCTGAAACTTTACTGTAGACACATGTGAGATCACTCTTCTTGGAAACCTGAAAAGAAGAAGACTTGAGCAATAGCAATTTGCTCTCCAATTTACATATTTCATTGCAGTCGAGGAGAAATATATGAGATTTTAAAGAGATCAGGCCAATTCTGCTGACTATAGAAGTTAGATGGGATTTATGGGAAAGGGTTGTCTTCCCTGCTGAAAAGACCAGCTTAACCAACATGCCATTCCCATGCTGGTCTAGGCTGGTTTATGTTAGTGTTGGTTTGGTGCTGGTGGACCAGCATAGCCAGCACCCAAAACACAACATCAGCAATGCTGGTCTTTTCTGTGGGTTGGACAGCAGTGTGAATGCACACAAGGTATTTTTAAATCGATTTTGACACACCAGTCAAAATTTTAGTATGAATAAAAAAGGCCACAGTTGATTATGTGCTTTGGAAAAAGATTTCTAAAGTTGTTTGATGATATGGAAGGCAGAGAGACAGAGGGGAAAGGAAGATGAAGGGGCAGAAGAACAGTTGTCCCTGATGATGTTTGCTCTACAGTATTCTGGTTGACTGTACTTTTGCATGGTACAAAAATGCTGGGCAACAAGTTGTTTTATAGTTACATCTTTCATTTACCTAAGCCTTCAGATAAGAAAACAGGTAGCTACAACAGCGTTTTCCCAAAGATTTTGTTCAGCAGCAGAGCTGCAATGCCGGACTCATAGTTGCACGTTGGATGAGGAATAGCTTAAAACAATCATATGAACAATATTGATGGGTTACTCATGTTCACCTTGTCATCCATCCATCCATCCATCTTTAACCGCTTATCCGAAGTCGGGTTGTGGGGACAGCAGCTCCAGCAGGGGGCCCCAAACTTCCCTATCCTGAGCCACATTAACCAGCTCTGACTGGGGGACCCCGAGGTGTTCCCAGGCCAGTGTGGAGATGTAATCTCTCCACCTAGTCCTGGGTCTTCCCCGAGGCCTCCTCCCAGCTGGACATGCCTGAAACATCTCCCTAGGGAGGCGCCCAGGGGGCATACGTACCAGATGCACAAACCACCTCAACTGACTCCATTCGACGCAAAGGAGCAGCAGCTCTACTCCGAGCTCCTCACGGATGACTGAGCTCCTCACTCTATCTCTAAGGGAGAAGCCCGCCACCCTTCTAAGGAAGCCCATTTCGGCCGCTTGTACTCGCGACCTATTTCTTTCGGTCATGACCCAGCCTTCATGGCCATAGGTGAGGGTACGAACGAAAATTGACCGGTAGATCGAGAGCTTTGCCTTCCGGCTCAGCACTCTTTTCGTGCAATACCGCCCCACTGCCCCGATTCTCCGGCCAACCTCCTGCTCCATTGTCCCCTCACTTGTGAACAAGACCCCGAGGTACTTGAACTCCTTCACTTGGGGCAATACCTCCTTCCCTACCTGGAGTACGCACTCCATCAGTTTCCTGCTGAGAACCATGGCCTCAGATTTTGAGGTGCTAATCCACATCCCAGCTGCTTCACACTCGACTGCCAAGCGATCCAGTGAGAGCTGAAGGTCACAGACCGATGATGACATGAAGACTACATCATCTGCAAAATGCAGCGATGAGATCCCCAGCCCACCGAACCGCACACCTTCCCCACCCCGACTATGCCTCGATATCCTGTCCATGAATATCACAAACAGGATTGGTGACAAAGCGCAGCCCTGGCGGAGACCAACACCCACATGGAACGAACTCGACTTTGTGCCAAGGACCCGGACACAGCTCTCGCTTTGGACGTACAGGGATTGAATCGCCCTAAGAAGGGACCCCCCCCCCCACCCCCACCCCGTACTCCCACAGCACCTCCCACAGTCTCCTTTCTCCAGATCCACAAAACACATGTAGACCGGATGACCTTGTCATTAGTGTGTTTATTTACTGGGAGATTTTGACACCTGATGGGCTCAGAAAGCCCACATACTTTAGCTGTAGTAATAACTGTCAAATAATGAAATGCCTCAATGCAGAAAATGACTTGCACTATTTTTATTAAACAACAAACAGATAAAATAAACCAGCAGTAATTCTACAATTTGAATCTTAGGGAGGCTGAGTCCCCAATGACACTATAAGATGTGCACATTTAATGTATTCCACTATGTTACAAAGATGGTGTCACATTATTTAAGCTAGCCAGCTACTATTCATTCTGAATATTGTCATTTTCTATAATAAAAAAGTATAAAATTATAAAAATAACTGAAATCGCTTGAAGAATATAGACAAACTGTATATTATTGTAACTGTCTATACATTGGCAGAATGTTTCATCTGTCCTAGTGATTTATTTTTGTTCTCCATTTACTAACAAACATTATAGAAAATAAATCAATCATTTTTACAATTTCTATAGTTTCAAGTTATAGTAAACACCACAAAAACCTATTACTACAATAAATGTCACATTTATTAAGTGGAGTGAATTAACTTTAGATAATGTTTATCTGTCTGTCAGTCATATTTGTTCACTGATTTGTTCAGTGTCAACTTTTGTAAATCACACCTTAACTGATAGGTGGCAACAAATGAAAAACTTTTATGTGTTTTGAGTGAGTCTTTTGATAAAAAAAAATTCGAAAAAATTCAAACACAAATTCATTCACAACCGAATGACCGAGTCTAATAATTTAAAATGTATTTAAATGAGTGTATCTCTACAAATCTACTAAAAGAATTGTGTTTAAGCATCAGAAGTGTTTTCCCCACAAATAACAACAAAGCATATCCTATAATGTTGTGAACTGCTGTGCATGACTACACAAAAAGACAACAATATTAGCCTGAAAATAATAAGTGATTCAATTGTGTACTAATGCCATTGTAATGTCATCTGTCACTTTTACTCATAATTCATCCAGATAATTTCTCTCCTTGTTGAACGAGATTACCAAAGTAAAGGAACGATATACCTCCTTCTCTCCTTCAATCGGTCATAAGATCCTGATCCTCGCTCGTTCAGTGAAATGGGGAGTATTCGTTCACTGGTACAGCCCGCACTCGAATGCTGTTGGCTAATGCTACAATCAGTCTTTACAGTCATGAAAGACGCCATAGCGGCTTTGTGTTTCAAACTAGAGCTCATTGGTTCCTAAAGAGAGAGATGACAGTAAACGAGAAATATGAGTCAATGTATATAGGTGAACAAGAATGATTCTTTCACTTAAAAGATTTGTTCTAAAAGACTGATTTGTTTATGAACAAAACATCACTACTGCACGCAGTGTAAAAAGACTGCAGCTGATTGGGGCTAGGAAGCGTTACGTTGTGTCAAGAATATTAATGGACCATGTAAAATTTTAGCAGTAGCACTCATAATTTACATGTACTGAATAACAGTGTTCATGACACTTGCTCTGATCATTTGTGAAAATGGATGTCTACTTTGTCTAACATGACAGTACTTGTTTTACTGTAATATACAGTATTTCTGCAGAACTGATGAGCATCTTTTTTGATGAACAATGTTTACACATTGGTGTGTAGTTATGATATTGGGTTTATAGTTTCATGAAAATGGTGAATAATTTCATGAAATGTGTTTTAGCAGTCAAAAAAATTGTCAAATAGGCACTACCTCTCCCAAGCGGATTGCTTATCCTGATAATTTTCCCAAGGTGTTTATACTGTATGAAGGCTTTACAAGGGCACTACTCTATTCACCTATATGGAAAACTTTAATGAGTTTTTTTTACTTTCAGAATCAGACTACTGCACAGTATTGTTGAGCCCTGCCATTTGAAAATAACGGTAGTGTTACTTATCTTCCCAGATTTGCAGAGTTCAGTTTACCAGAAGATTTAGATGAATTTTGCTTGTGCAGAAACACTTTTGTAAGGATAGTCACAAGTCATAAATAAATCTACTACACAAGATGTGACTAATTACAGCCTCCAATTTAAACAAACATACACCATATTTTTCAGACCTACATACAGTTTAAAGATTAACAAATTTCACAATCATGTACACATGCAGTTCACAAACAAGTGTGCACTTTGCTGTACCTGAGATTAATAGGACTGGTAAACAATAGGCTTGATGATGCCTTTGTATTTATAAGTGTGTGTGAATGTGTGTTTGCGCACATCACAGATAGATAAAACACCTCACATCGTGGTTTATACGCCAGAGACCGAAAACTCCCCAGTATCTATCTAAATCCATTTATACCGTCTATTAGATTACCCAGCACTCCGTCTCAGCACCACAAAGCTTGAAATGACCTAATTTACAGCACTATCAGCTTAGCTACAGATTCTGCCTTTGACACACATTAATGCAGTGTATTAATTCAGCATCACTCTCCACAGGCTAACAGCGCATTTGTCTCCTGACTGAAGGAAATTCCCAAAGAGCAGCACAGAAGCTCACCTGACCCCAATTACCTATTTATTAAACAGAAGGCATTCCAGCTCACAAATCCAACATACGACTTTCTGTGCGTCAAGAAAGTCACCATGGGTTTTTTCGACATCTGTCACTGCATAAATGTAATTTCAGCTATAATTTGGCACAACAGCCAAAATATATGGTTGGTTGTGCGTGACATAGGGGAGACTGTCACATGGGGAAGTTGTTACAAGGGCTATCTCTCAGTAATGAGATTTGGTGTCAAAAGTCCATTTACAAGCGTGAGTTAAGTTTTTTCTAGCAGAGGTTTAGTTTGTTGGTTTCAAACACCAAGATCAAAACCCTCTTATTAAGAATCATTTTTGTGAATTCCACCCTCCAAAGTAAATTTTCAGTAGCCTCATATTTTTGTTATTTCTTCTGAGTAAAGCAAACATATTCAAATAACACTGACAAACATTAAGGCAATTTTACCAATAGGTTTAAATTAGGGCTGTCAATTGACCCTTCGCTAAACTCCACCCCTCTTGTGGGCTGGAATGAAGAGTGACATTGTAATGCATATTTATCTGACTTTTTTGTCAAATAAATTAAATTATACAGTAATTTGATTGAAAACTGTGCAGACTGTGAACCAGAATTGAGGCAAACAATAATCACAGTCTCTTGAAAAGAGAAAAGCAGAATTTGATAGCAATTACATACCTCATAACATTAGTGCAAGTGAACAGAACATCTCATAACACACTCATTTTGATGATTATTTACTATCACCTTTACTTACACCTGAATCAATACCTAAATGAAATAAATGTTAAGCTATGAGATTTACTTTACCTTGGAGGAAATGTAGTTGATGTTATATGTTCATTTGGGAATGAGGAATGACACACTTTAATCCAAAGCATGGCCTTCTCAATATTTATTTCAAGATTTTTTTTAAAAGAAAGAAAAAACACTGCGTGTGTCCTCCCTTGCTACCTTGTGTCACTATTACAAGTGACCCA
Organism: Moxostoma hubbsi; assembly: GCA_032164185.1. Taxonomy (NCBI): domain Eukaryota; kingdom Metazoa; phylum Chordata; class Actinopteri; order Cypriniformes; family Catostomidae; genus Moxostoma; species Moxostoma hubbsi. The sequence continues at coordinate 11,906,941 of JAVLUX010000186.1, forward strand.
GCAACAACGTTTTGGATTATTTCGATAAAATCCCGCTTAAAACTACTCAAAAACTCATTAATCCCATAGACTCTCATTGTAAAAAAGCAAGCATATCTCATAGAAATTGGTTTTCTGAGAAAGGCCCCCAAATAAAATAATTATATACATAATCATTTAAATATTTATAATTATTTATAACAACCACAATATACAGATAAATAAATATATAATATTATTTAGGCTTACAATTAAAGCATTGCATAGACTACACAAAAAAAGGCTATTTTTTTTTTGTTTGTCAGTCTCTCACAGGACACTCTCTGTCTGCGCAATTTTAGATATTTGTCTATGTAATATATACACATGCATCAGAAATGTTTGTCCCAAGTTCCCTGCATTCTGTCGTGAAGCACATTGCCTGTACAGCCTAAGGAGCTCTAGGTAAAGCCAAAGCTGAGCCAAGGCTTATTACAGAATTTAGGGGGTAATGATTGTGTTAATATTTTTCACGTGTGTTTTTTCATATAATTATGGGGGGATTGGTCACATGACTCTATGCGTCAAAATTTGTACCCTTTACTCTCAGCTTAGAATCTTCTTAACTGAGATTAATTTGTTTAAATTAATTTAAATTATACGTTGCATATAGCAAAGCCAAAATACAATATCCAAGCATGTGTATGCGGAGTCGCGCAATGTTAAATGTGTTCTTAGTATATTTCATGAAAGCCAGGTCTGCACAATTTACTATTTACATTATTTGTTTGCCAAAATAATGTTTTAATATTATTGTATGCTACCTTTTCTATTTTTTGTTTTTCATGAATCATTTTGTGCCTCATAAACATTTTACTTTTTATTGGGGTAAGTTATCACAAAGGTCAGCATGTGTCCAATGAACTTTTTTCCTAGGCAATATCAGTGAAAATGTTCTGTAGCTTTTTTTGTAGCCAAAACTTTAAGGTATGTGGCTATACAGAAATTGACTTTCAAAAATAAACCTACCCTGATAAATATTGATGTTAAAGGAGATATTATTGGGTGAAGTAAGTGATAAAAAGCAATAAACACCGTTTAGATTTGCTGACTAAACTGGTCATAATCAGTTGGTTACTGTCCTGATGGAGGGAACGAAATGGTGTGTTGATGTAGTTACACTAGGTGTCAGACTTGGGAGCCCCAAACACCTCTGATATTTGAGAAAAGGCCAATGAAAATTGCCCAGTGGAATTTGTATGCCACTCTCCCGAACATACGGGTATAAAAGGAGCTGGCTTGCAACCACTCATTCAGGTTTGTGCTGAGGAGTCGAGACAGAGTCCCAGGTAGTTCAGTGTTGTGGCAAGAGGGACCTCCATCAGGGAACGAAGGTTACAACAGTAACAAGATGTTCCCTATCTGTCACTCACTCAATGTTGTGTCGATGTAGTGACACTAGGGGTCCCTATACAAAATGCCACAACCAGCTAATAGTAAGTGCACTCGGCCCCCACGTAACCTTCCCAATACCCACAAACGTCACAATATCCCTCATACCCCCCCCCCCCCCCCCAAAAAAAGGGGGGGGGGGCGTACTTACAATGAAACCACGCCATACGCTTCGGCATTTTCTTTTCTTTTTCTCCCACATTTTTTAACGACATGCCCTGGGCCTGATATACCATGGCGATGGCATCCATGATCCAGAGGGCCATTTTTTTTCAAAAGAATGTAATTCATTCAGCTGGGGCCAGATGAATTTGTGTCAGGGAAGGTGTTCTTTTTCCCAAGAGGAAAAGACACCATGAAAACCACACCCTGCCTGAAGGGGAGGTTAACGTGGAGAATACGTCACATGGACTTACCAACCGGTAGTACACATGTGGAAAGAAGCCCCGACTGTAGGTCCTACCCAGAGGGGAGGAGCTCTACAACCGTGGCTGTGGGCAGAGGAGGCTCTGCCCAAGGGAAGACACAGGTTTGCCATTAAGGAAACAATACCTTGGAAAATACCATGAACCAAATCACATGGGGTTAGGGTGGGCAACCTCACATGTGGAGCACCTACACAAATACAGGGCATACCATACCAAATTCGATGGGCCCGGCATCGAATTTAGCCTGCCGCAGGGCTGAGGAGGAAAGACATCCAGGATTCACCATTCTTGGGAACTCACATGGGGGAAAAAGCACATCGCTTCCCCTCAGGGAGGGGAAAGGCGCTGTGTGGAAGCAGTACACCAGGCCAGCAGCCCGCCACTTACCTGTTTGTCCCTGGACGAAACTGGCTCAACCCGGAGATTATAAAAGATCATAAAGTTATTGGGTGTCGCCAAGCCCACTACTCTACAGATGTCTGCTTGAAAGCTCGTTCGCCGAGGCCCAGGAGGATGCTACACTCCTAGTCGAGTGTGCTCATACTCCCAGGGAGAACGATATGCCCTGAGCCTGATATACCATGGCGATGGCATCCATGATCCAGAGGGCCATCCTCTGTTTGGAGACAGCCTTGCCCTTCTGCTGTCCCCCAAAACAGACAAAGAGCTGCTGAAGCTCTCTATGCGGTCCAAGTAGATATGCAAAGCATGTATCGGACACAGCAACGACAAGGCTGGGTCTGCAACCTCCTGGGGCAATGCTTGCAGGCTCACCAACTGGTCCCTAAAGGGAGTAGTGGGAACCTTGGGCACATAGCCCGGTTGGGGTCTCAAGACCACGTGAGAGAATGCCGGACCGAACTCCAAGCATGTATCGCTGACAAAGAACACCTGCAGGTCCCCAACCCTCTTGATTGAAGTGAGCGCAGTTAGGAGGGCCATCTTCAGGGAGAGGGTCTTTCGTTCAACTGACTCCAAGGGCTCAAACAGGGCTCTCCGTAGGCTCAGCAGGACCACGGAGTGATCCCATGAGGGCACGAGACACAGTCTATGAAGATTCAACCTTCTAGTGCCTCTAAGGAACCTGATGGTCATGTTGTGCTTCCCTAAGGACTTACCGTCCACCACGTCATGGTGTGCCACTATAGCGGCCACGTACTCCTTCTCTGCAGGAAGGAAAGCACCGGCCTGACTGCGCATCTCTGGGGGTTTTCACCTCAGGAAGAACACCAGTTGGCAAACAGACGCCAAGGTATATAGCTTCCTTGTAGAGGGAGCCCTGGCCTGAGTGATAGTGTCTACCACTGCCGGTGGTAGTCCACTTAGGTATTTCATGTCCTATCCAGGAGCCAGACGTGAATATTCCAGAGATCTGGGCAAGGGTACCAAATCATGCCCCATCCCTGAGAAAGGAGGTCCTTCCTCAGAGGTACTTGCAAGAGAGGGGCTGTCGTGAGGAGCGTGAGCTCTGAGAACCAAGTCTGGGTTGGCCAGTACTGTGCCACCAACACTACCTGTTCTTTGTCCACCAACACTACCTGTTCTTTGTCCTCCCTGACCTTGCATATTCTGTGCTAGCAGGCTCACTAAGGGAAACGCTTATTTGCGCCACTGTGTGTGGCCTCAGTCAGAGAGTACCAGAGCGGGCAGTGGGAGGACTCATGTGAAGCAAACACGTCTACCTGTGCTTTGCCAAATCGACTCCAAATCAGCTGAACCACCTGGGGGTGGAGTCATCACTCTCCCCTGAGCATCATGTGCCGTGACAGCGTGTCTGCTGTGTGGTTGAGATCACCCGTGATGTGAGGGGCCTGCAACGTCTTCAGTCGTTGCTGACTTCAAAGGATCTCGGGACTCAAGTGTGAAGCCAGTGCTGAAGCGGTCTCATATGCATCAACCTGAGTGGCGTAACCACCACCGAGGATACCATATGCCACAGGAGCCTCTGAAATTGCTTCAGTGCGACCGCTGTCCTTCCCCTGAATGACTTCAAGCAGTTCAGCACTGACTGGGCATGCACATTCATGAGGCGCACTATTATAGCGACCGAGTCCAACTCCATCCCAAGAAATTAGATGCTCTGTGCCGGAGAGAGCTTGCGCTTCCCAGTTGACCTGAAGCCCCATTATGCTGAGGTGTCTGAGAACCAGGTCCCTGTGTGCGCACAATAGATATCGTGAGTGAGTTAAAATCAGCCAGTCATTGAGATAGTTGAGGATGCGGAAGCCCACTTCCCTTAGCGGGGCTGCCTCTGCGACTTTCATGTAGACGTGAGGTGACAGGATACAGACCGAAGGGGAGGACCTTGTACTGATATGCCCAGCCCTCAATAGTGAACAGAATGCGCTTCTGTGTCAGCATTCTGAAAGGGAGGTTATACAGGGCCCGATTCAGCGCTCGCATTTCCAAGATTCTGAAGCCCACCGCCTTTCTTTGGTATGATGAAGTAAGGGCTGTAGAACCCCTTCTTCATCTCAGCTGGAAGGACAGGCTCTATTTCGTCCTTCTGTAGAATGTTCGATGTACAGCGGTCGTGAGAACGAAGGCCGTAAACACAGAGTGTGTGACCCAGGGACTGAAGAAACCGCTCTTTTTTTTAAAGTGTGGGTACCGCAGCCCCTTGAGCATGTGGTGAAATGGACACAAAAGGAAACAAAAGATTATCCTCCTGGCCTTCCACCTGGGCATGGAGTGGTCTGTGCACCACCTCCAAACTTACAGCAGGTCTCCACACCCCTGGGTCTCAGGGGCACTTCGAAACCTTACAGGGGTTCTTGGTGCCGGATTGTGGGACGGGGGCGTCAACTTCCTGTGGGGGACTCTATGCCATGGCCGAGTGGTTGGCTCTGGCTGCGGCGGTGCCGGTGTTGCTGCCGCACGAAGATGCACTTGGCGATGAGCAGATGGGGTGCGGGATCATGAACTATGCCAGGGCAGAATATGATGGATAACCTCCTTCTGCTTCTTGACCATAGAGAACTTCTGAGCAAAGTCCTTGACGGTGTCGCCGAACAGGCCAGTCTGGGAGATGGGGGCATCAAGGAAGCGGACCTTGTCGGTAGCCTTCATCTCGACCAGGTTAAGCCACAGGTGGCGCGCCTGGACCACCATGGTGGACATCGAATGCCCGAGAGCCTGCTTTGTGACCTTTGTCGCACGTGGGGTGAGGTCGGTCGTCGAGTGCAGCTACTGCATCACTCTCGGGTCAGGACTACCCTCGTGTAGCTCTCTCAATGCCTTGGCCTGGTGGACTTGCAGGAGGGCCATGGCATGCAGGAAGGAGGCGGCCTGTCCAGCGGCACTGTAAACCTTAGCCATCAGGGACGACGTAGACTTACAGGCCTTGGATGGGCATCTCGGGTGATTCCACCAGGTGGTGGTATTTTCTGCCAAATCCACCTGAGGAATCTCTGTGTACCCCTTGGCCATCCCACCTTTGAGAGTAGTGAGCACGGAAGCACTCTGAAGCCAGGTCTGGGCAGTGTAAGGTGCCTGCCATGACTTTGTGATCTCCTCATACAGTTCTGGGAAGAATGGAACCGGGGCGGGGCATGGCTGTGAGCGGTGCTCTGAGCCCAGGAACCAGTCATCATGCTGTGAAGCTCAGGGCAGGGTGCAGGGTACCACTCAAGCCCGACACTTGTGGCGGCCTGGGCAAGCATGGCGGTCAGCTCCGCGTTGGTCTCAGACTGGGGACCACACCCGAAGGTGTGAACCCAGCCAAGTTCTCTGTGTCCAACCTCGCCAGCCTGCTCACCGATGCTGTGATCGAGAGCTCATCCTGCTCTTGAGCCCCGAAAGAGACATTAAACTCGCCCTGGGGTGAGCTGCCTGTCTCATCCCAGAACTCGACTGGGGCAAACGAGCGTACTGGGGAATGGGAGGTCCGTGGGGGTTCCCTCGGCAAAACCACTCCCATTGGGGGTCCACAAATCGCCCCAAGTGCTAAGCTTGCTCACAGTGAGAGCATGAACCATCCATGAATGCTGTCTCCATTTGGCTATGGCCCATACATGTGAGGCGATCTTGGCCATCAGAGGTGGAGAAATATTGACCGCATCTAGGAACTACACACAGATGGAAAGGCATCTTTAAAAAGACACTTTTCGTCAGTGCTCACTCTTTTAGAGGAATACTCTTTTAGATATACTCTCTTAGTGTGGCTGTCGAAGCGCCTAGGGGCGTTCTCTGCACTTATCTGTGCGAGAGGGGGATAACCCACTGCAATGTGCCATATATCCAACAACTTAAAATGCTCTTTATGCTTTGAGGTTAATGGAAACGCGGTGGAGTACATAGACACCGCTCGGCTCTGAAGAACAAATCTGAATGAGTGGTTGCAAGCCGGCTCCTTTTATACCCGTATGTCCGGGGGAGCGGCATGCAAATTCCGCTCTGCAATTTTCATTGGCCTTTTTTCAAATATCAGAGGTGTTTGGGGCCCCCCAAGTGTGACCCCTAGTGTCACTACATCGAGTATCCAGTTATTAATAGTAACCTTTTTAAGGTTTATTTTGCAATAATGACCAGCTGACTGTATGATACATTATTCCTTCCTTTTTTTCTTTAATTAAGTTAAAATATCTTATTCTGCAGCAGTTGACATTTAATTATCCACAGGCTTATGCTTGAATCATAGCACTTCCTGTGGACTAAAGTCTAGATGAACGAGGTGCTGGACCTGTTAGACAGGGCCTTGGTGTGCTGAGCGCTGAGACCCAAATCACAGATGGCAGAAGCTCAGAGGGAGCTTGCCTCAAGCCCTAAAGCAGAGCACAAATCCCAGGCACACAGGCAGAAACAGAGGCCCTCATGCAGAGTACAACAGACAGTTGAAATGGAATCTAACTCTACCTTCCCCTTCACTCTTTCTAATGAGTTTTTAATGGGAAGGTACCAGCCAGAACAGAGTATCTAAGGACCTATGCAACAGACTAAAGAGATATCAATGCCTTATTTATTACATTCTTATTGAATGAGATTTAAAGATCGAATTTTAATCCTAGTTGATTTGCCATAAGAAGCTATAAGTCTGTCTCAGGTCTCATTCTCTGAATATTCTGATGAAGTTTCTTTCAGCCACTTGTAATGCTTCTATGAGGATTTTCACAGATGTTGTAATAATATGTGAATGGGTAAAGTGCCCTCCAATGGCCAAACAGAAAAACAAACAATACAATTCCACAATATGATCTACTGCATTTTTTGACAGTTTTTCTCAATCACTTTGGCTCAATTCCCAAATGAGAATAATTTTTTTCAAAACATTAAGTTATTAAGTTACAAATTATTTCCTTGTTCACACCAGATTTGAATTTCTTATTTATTTAAGCAGATTGCACGTGTTTTGGCACATGAAAAGAGTAAGTACAATAGTCTACAGTTTGCACTATAACTAAAAGCACATGACTTGCTGATCAAAACTGATGAGTTGATTCTCAGTGAAATTACCATACTCTTCACAACATTCTTTCATCGGGTGAGCCATCACATGCAAAATGATCCATTCAATTATCAAACTCTGTCAGACATACGTGTATATTCCATAAACATCTATGAAATGGAATGTTTTTTTCACTGTTGCAGGTTTTTTATTTATTTATTTTTTTTATTTTTTATTTTTTTGCATGCATGCATGTCATTTTGTGGCAATTTTCTTTTCAATATATATGTATGATCTTACATGTAAGAAATGTGTAAAAACTGGCCTACTGTTGAAATCGGTCTCTAAAAAGCTCAGTGCGATACACAAGACAGCTAGACAAAATTGACATTCTTGTATAGTACAGTAAGCAATCAGTGTCAACAAAAGTAGAACAAAAATTTAATTTGTATATTTCCAGGACTGACTGAAAAAAATTAAGAACTTTTGGTGGCACTGGCCAATTTACTGGCACAATAACTAGGTTTTGAATAATTAATTAAATGTTCTGGGTGAGTTACTACATTTTGCAGTCATGCAATAGAGTTGTGATGTCCCATAAAACAGATGTGACAATTGCACTTACAGTATAGAGAATGTTAAGACAATGAGCCAAAGCGATTGAGAAAAACTGTAAAAGTTTGCACACATCTACTAATTTTTCACTATGATGGATGGATGGATGGATGGATTGATGCGTGGATGGATGGATGGATGGATGGATGAGTAACTAGTTAACGCAGTATCATCTAACTATTAACAATATTTTTACAGAATTAATTTTGGTTAAATGTAACTTCTAAATATACTATTGTTTAACTTCTAAATATGCATTTGTGTTCTGCCGAATATAGAAAGTCATACACATCTGGGATGGCATGAGGGTGAGTAAATGATGAGAGAATTTTTAAATGATGGCTCAAACGAAGTGCTAGATAATTTTAAACAAGCCATCCAAACAGACCAATTTGATAAATAAATCTGACTTTGCAACACTACTATATAAGATATAAGAGAGTGTGTTTGATACAATACGACAGAGCATCTGCCTGTTTTACGTACTTTGTGTACTCACTCAAAAATGTCCTTATGCACATGGGAATTGTGGCACTGAATTGAAGCCATAATGTAACATCAAGCATTTTGTCATGCTATACACTACTTGTTGGGAAATAGCTTGTTTCTGGAAAAGCTACACAATTTGAGCTACTAATACACTTCTGAAAAAGTAAAATTAATAGTGTCTCTACTTGTAGTTAGCTGCTCCTGAGTCCTAATGAACACTGCTATGAGTATTAGATATTTTTAAACTTTCAGAAGCTGACGATAGGTTCCTCTGTGACCTTCCTCCTGAGGGGTGTTCTTGGGGAAGAAAGTGAGACTGATAGCCTGGGGGATTTAGAGATACAGCAGTGTTGATAGAGAACAATTACCCTCACCTCTCTCTCCTTCACTGGAACAAACACAGGTCAATCATACTAACTCTCTCTTATATCAGCACAAAGCCAACATGACCTCTCATGTGGCCTCACACACTTTCTCTATCTTTCTTTCTTGTTGGAAATTTCTGTCAGGGTAAGAAATTAACTGCCACAAAAATTCCACCGAAAGTGACTAAAAAATATCCTTTCCATTTTTTTTTAAGTCAGAAGCTTATTTTGTTCTGACATAAATAAACAGTATAATTTAATTCTATAAAATAATTTTTCAGTTATTTTTTACTGTTTTTATGTATTTAGGTGCAATGACGTACAATAAAGAATTATAACAATTTACTAATTTTAAAGAAATCTCTTATTTTATGAACTGACTCAGACATACTGGGCCTTCTCTCTAAATCGGCAGACACACACAGAGAGAGAGAGAGAGAGAGAGAGGTTTGAGGTTTAACACACACTTTTATTTTACCAATAATTATAAACAATCATATTTGTTCACAACAATATGATGATAATACTAATAAACACACAAATATAATAATAATACAAAAATTAATAAACATGTAAATCATTAAGTACAAACCGACAAATCTTCACAAACTGTACATAAGACATTGTTTATCCCCCAAATTTGATTGAAAATTGGTAAACACCCAACCAATTTGTAATATGAATATTCCACTCTAATACGAGAACCCACTAGGCCTAAAAACATAAAAAAAAAATGGATTTACTGCACCTTGTCCTGACATCTTATTTTTCCTTGTTTTCCAGATAGCTAATTGGTGGTTGTAGCACATTAAATCTGTGCCACAAGGTGGAAGCGACCAAATTATTGACAATCAAGACTCTCACCCTAGGATAGTTTGGGTAGCAACCAGGTCCAGCGAGACAATCGGGTGCATACTTTCTCCATTACACCCTCCAAATTTAACTTTTGAAAATCGCTTGAACCCAAATAAACTCCCAAGATTTTTAAGCCTTCTTTGCCCCAATTAAGCTTTCCTGGCAGTGATGGTATACAATGTAAAGTATCTTGACCTGCTCAAAAAGCTTCACTTTTGTCCCAATTTACTTTTGCTGATGAGGCCTTCTCATATAAATGAAGAACTTCAGACGGGGCAGTAATATCTTGTCTGTGACTAACAAACACAGTCACTTCATCAGCATAAGCAGTAAGAGTAACATTGAATTCGGAAACACAGTTGGTATTGAAAAACCACATAAAGTCTTTCTTAGAATAAAAGTAGAGGTTCAATGGCAATACTATACAACAAACCAGACAACGGACAACCTTGCCTGATTCCTCTTTGGACAGAAATTGGTTTGCTCAACCCACCCCCCACTTTTACCATGCATGAAGCACCAGCATAAAGCAGTTGTATCCAATTTAAAAAGTAAGTTGAATAAATAATTGTGATCTACCCGATCAAAAGCTTTTTCCTGATCTTAGGCAACTAAACCAACCCCTAAGTTAGAAATTCTACAAATGTCTAAAATGTCTCGTACTAAAAACAAATGATCCATTATTGACTGATCTTTATGCACTATTATATGTATATATTTCTTTAATCTGTTAGCAAGACATTTTGATAAAATCTTGTATTCTGTGGTCAATAAGGCATCAGGCCTCCAATTCTTTAATAAAGACAAATCTCCCTTTTTTAGAAGTAAAGAAAGAACAGCACGACAACAGGTAATGGGCAAAAAAACATCTTTGTAACATTCACAAAATACCTCATAATGAACAACACCAAGAAGGTTCCAAAAATGACAAACCATCAACACCAGGGTATCGCCAGAGCTGAGCTGTGCAATTGCAGATGTGAGCTCTTCAAAAGGTAAAAGAGAGTCCAAGGCAGTCTTTGAAACAGCGTCCGATTTAGGGAGGCCTTGAAATAACTGTTCAGCACAATCACAATGTTCTGCAGGAATAAAAATCCACTGCATGATGATGCATCACTGCAATGTTAGGTGTAACCCTTCCGTCAAGCAGACAGAGACAAACCATTTCTTTGTGCTGTGCTACTGAACGTTCCAAATAAAAAAAAAAATATGCACTTGGGGCGTCCATATCATTAACTGAAATAAAACGAGACCTCACCAAGGCTCCTTTCACCCTTTCATTTAAGATGGACCCCAACTCACTCTTTTTTGTTGTAAACAGTAAAACAAACCAGGATCGTATCTGTCCAACAATTCTTTCTCTATTGAATCTATAGATCTTTCAAGAGTTTGAATAACTTTTTTTTTATCCTATTTGTAGAGTTAAATATATTGCTGACAAAACATTTGTATTTGTGTTTTCCCAATTTCCCACCCATGTCTCAAATTTTAAAAAGTATGTTTTGTTTTTTCCAACATTCCCAAAAAACCACAAAATGTTTACAGAAAATAGCATCTTGCAATAACTTAGCATTAAAGTGCCAATATGAAGAGTTCTTAGAAAATTGAGACAAACTTAATGACATAAAAACCATATGATGATCTGAGAACCCCACTGGAAAAATTGAGCGCTCAATGACCCAATTACTAAAACACTTGGATATATAAATTCTGCCCAACCGGGCAGCACTCCCTCTATTATCAGAGATTTTTACCCAAGTATATTGTCAGGAAGAATAATGTTTGATCCTCCTCATATCTAAAAGTTCAGTTTCTTTTACTAATTTAGACAAATAAATAGAAGATTGCATATGAGGTTCTTCAGAAGTTTGATCAATGGTAAAATTTTCAGTGCAGTTCCAGTCTCCCCCAATAATCTCATTGACATTATTGTAACGCTGTCTCAATATTCCACTTAAAATACTGAAAAATGTTATTCTCTCATGCCCACATTTATAAAAACAAACAGAAAACCTTCAATTTCAGCTTTTACTAAAACAAGATGACCTTATATTACTTCATCTGAACTTATAATATTAACTCTAGTTTCTGGTGAAAAAAGAATTGCCACTCCCGCACTAAAATTTGTCCCATGGCTAAGTATCTGTTGCCCCTTCCAACAAATTCTCCAATCAGCTTAATTATCTACATCACTGTGAGTTTCCAGAAACATTAGAACATTTAGTCTTTTTAGCTGTATGCTTTCCAACACCAAATCACGTTTATGTCTATCCCTCCCACCATTAACATTAATGGAGCTAAAGAGGAAGAACAACAGACATATCACAAAAAGAAGGAAAGATGAAACGCCCATGTGATGCATTTCTGGTCAGTCACTCAAAAACGTTTTTTTCCCTTTCCTGCATTTTCTTAAGGCTGTAAGATGCTTCTTTAACCGAAAATGTTTCTTTTCACTCAAATGATCAAAACCTTCTGCCTTTTGAAGAATTGTAACAGACCTAACAAACTTCTCAATGTCTGGGAAAAAATCTTTAACATTCACCTGTTTGCCAAAAGTATCATCCAGAAAATTATTTATTTCCTCAAGGGTATATAAGGAAAATTCCTTTTGAAGATCTCCCTGTAAACTATCAATGTCAATAGAATCAGTTTCATCAGACATGTCATTATTTGTACAATTTAATGACCCACTCTGGTTAATTCAATCAGATTCTTCAATATTACAGTCACTTTGCATTGCTGTTACCTGGTACTTCAAAATTAGAAACTCTATTCTGTTCAACAACACTAGTTACATGTATAACGTTCTCAGCATTACCGCTGCGAGTAACATCACTAACACCACTGACACTGCACTCAGAAATCTCTGTCGCGTCTGCCTGTATCTGCACATCAGGTACTGGCTCAGAGATGACACGCAATGCTGTCAGTGTCTAATTTTCGAAATCCAGAAGTACCTGCAATTTTTTTTTCAACAAAATTTGCGGGGGCAATCACAACATCAGCACCCCCCCTCTGAAGCAGTATTTTCTGCTCCTCCGTGCTCCCTATGTGGACAAGCAAGCCGCTTATGCCCTATGTCACCACAGTCAAAACATCACAAGTTACCAGTAGTTGCATAAATCATATATGATCTTCCATCATGTTTCACACGAAAAGAAACATCCAGTGTATTTTCTGAAGAGTCCAAAAACATATACACTTGTCTTCTAAAAGACTGAACATGTTTTAAAGAAGGATGTTTACAATCTAAAGAGATCGTTCTAAATGCACTAGCAAACTTTCTGAATCTCATAAATTCACGTTCCAACAATTGGAAATGAAAGGCAGGATATTTGAAATTATGATTTTGCTGGAAGGTGCATAAAGCAGAGTAACTTGCACAAGATTATCACGTATGACAATACCATTTTCAATCAACCTGCTAGCAGTGGTTTTCTCTTTTATAAACACAACAACTGCTTTATTTGTTCGGGACGCAGATAAAATACTTTCAAAACATACCTCCTCTCCCACTGTCACAAGAACATCCTCCACCACAACAACGTCATCAGGTACACACCGCACACCATGCTGCACTGACAAAGATGGCGTCTCTTGATACGCCATCCTATCGCGCAACTTTGTAACACTCGCTTACAAAAAATTTAAATTTATATTAAAAAACAAACATGCAAAAGAGAAAAATGAAGACTTGAGAGAAGAAAAAAAAGAAAAAGAAAGGGAAAGAGAAGAAAAGGAGAAATAAACTTTTGCATCTCAGTTCTCACTCAACACCACTCTCACCCAAACACTCCAGCATATACACACAGAGAGAGAGAGAGAGAGAGAGAGAGAGAGAGAGAGAGAGAGAGAAATGAACTTGGGCTTGGGGTAAAAATGCCCCAAAAATGCCCCAGATATCAAAGGTTTTGGGGCAAAAAATTCCTCTGTTTGTTTGTTTGTTTGTAATCTAACATCTACAGTATACTGTATTTAGTAATATTCTATTTTAGGTTTATGTACTATACATAAAAAGTGATGGCAGACAGTAGAAAGCTGTATAATCTATCATAGAGATGAGTTTATTATATTAAATTCTTTGATTTTAATTTCATCATTGTTCAGATTGAGAATATAAATCAGTTAATGTATTCAATTAATGTATTTAATGGATTGATGAATGATATGTAGTGTGCATTTATAGGGTTAGAAAAATAGGCTTCCATAAAGGTAAAAAATGCCAATTCTAGGGGGCAAATATTACCCCTTAATAAAAAAGTTAATTCTAAAACTGTTCTCAATTACTTCTGATTCCTTATGCCTCCATAAATGTGCATTAGATCCATTTTTTGTCATTACATGAACTATAGTCAAAGAGAGCTGTGAAAGTCATAACACAGAATACCTCCCCAGGTGCAATCTCCCTACTTTCTATTAGGGTCTTTTGTCTCATGTGTCAAAGAAGACAAAGAAGAAAAATGGCTGCCGGCATTCGCCCTCTTGCCTTCATAACTAAAGAGCGCACGGCACGACCGAAGGGACACATTTAAAGCTCCTTCATCACCCAAACCATTGTACACTTACTTGTCCTAAACCTTTAACCATTAGAAAAGAGTGAAGGACAGTGTAGTCACATTTGTTGTACTGATAACAGCTGTGACATACCTAATATTGTGCCTTCATCTATAAAGGTAAAGTTGTGTTATTATTGTGAATCAAACAAAATTGTTAACATAATTGTTCATTTAAAAAAGGTTTCCCACACAATACCTTTCAGCCCAATACGTAAAATAAAATAACAATGAGCCTTTTGCTCTAAACATTATGTTTGAGATTTTTCACACTTGTGATCAGATCATTGCATGTTACAATCAGGTGTAAACAGGTCACGCATTCATCCTCTTTGGGAATTTAAACTATGATACAATCAGTGTTGTAATGTTTATTATTTTTAACTACCTTGTGAAATAAATAATCCACTACAAATGACTAATTTTTTCTCTAAAAATTTTAATAAGATTACATAACTAATTAATTTAATGAAAAAGTAATCACAATAATTACTTTGTTACTTTCTTAAAACACTTTTCCGCTCAACCAATTCAAATTAAGTCTAATAATATATTTCTTTCTTGTTCTTTCAGCACCTCACATTTGAGAAATAAGCATAACCCTATAATGTACTTAAAAGTAATTAATTTAAAGTAAGCAACTGTAATCTGATTACAAGAATTTAAAATGTAATGCATGCACTTTTTTGATTAAAGAGTATTTTGATTACAGTAAATGGATTACACCCAACACAGGACATTCAACTGTTTAGTTAGAATGGCAGTATACTCTTACTTGTAGCCTATATACAAAGTTATTCAAAATGTGTGAACCAAAATTACATGAATAAAGAAGCACACATGAACACATGTGGTGCTTACCCTCCACACAAGACGGCTGAGCATGTGTTGTCCCGGCGACCTGGCCAGGAAAACAGGAGCACTTGACGGTCTGTGAACGTTCCTCAATCTTGTTCTTATTGCAGCAGCGGTGGATGGCCACCACCTCACATGTTCCCTGCTTCACTTGGTATGAAGCTGTGGATAGGAATAAAAGATAAAATAATTATGATGTTATTAAGATGTATCATATTAAGATTATGATAACACATAATCTTATGTTACTGCAGTTACAAAGACAGTTTATCATAAAAAGATTGACAAAAAAAGCTTTTGCTCTGTTCTAAGCTGGGAGAGTTAAAGAGATCAACCACAAATTGAAATTCTGTTAAAAACTGCAATGCATAAAATCATATATATGGGTCAGGAGCTTTGGTTAATGTTCACATCAACCACTAGAAAGCTGAGCCTGCAATGGGCCTACCATCTGTGTACCTCAGCAGAAATTGAGATTCATCAGACTAAGCTATGTTTTTCCAGTCTTTAACTGCCCAGTTTTGGTAAATCTGTGCCCACTGCAGCCTCAGCTTTCTGTTCTTGGCATACAGAAGTGGAACACGAGGTGTTCTTCTGCTGTTGTAGCCCATCTGCCTCAAGGTTCGACGTGTTTTGCATTCTGAGATGCTATTCTGCTCACTATAATTGTACAGAGTGATTATCATATAGAGTTACCATAGTCTTTCTTTCAGCTCAATCCAGTCTGGCCATTCTCTGTTGACCTCTCTCATCAACAATGTGTTTCCGTCCGCAGAACTGCCACTCACTGGATGTTCATGTTTGATTTTTTTTTTGGCACCATTCTGAGTAAACTCTAAAAACTGTTGTGCATGAAAATCCAAGGAAATCAGCAGTTACAGAAATACTCAATGCCACAGTCGAAATCACTGAGATAACATTTTTCCACATTCTGATGGTTGATGTGAACATTATCTGAAGCTCCTGACCTGTACCTGCATGATTTTATGCATTGCACTGCTGCCACATGATTGGCTGATTAGAAAATCACATGAATATCTACTGTCAGTGTACAGGTGTTCCTAATAAAGTGGTCGGTGAGTGTAGATATGCTGATGTTCTCTTTCCCAGCTAGATAAATTGTAACATTAGCATGTAAAGCCTGTTCTGCCAGTTAGCAGCAAGACAGAGAGTATGAGAGATCATGAGAGGAAATGCCAAGTTTATTTGTATAAAGTAAGTATGTAAATAAACATAAACTTGGTTTGCTTTTGGATTCTACCCTAATTATTAATAATAATAAACCATGCGCTGCTTGAAAAAATATCTATATTAAATGAGTAGCAGAATCTAACAAGCAGTTAAAGGACTGCCAGGACCAAGTTTCCCATTTCTCACTTTCCCTTGTCAGAGTGGTACTGTATACATAATGAAAACAGAGCTGTTCTCCTGTTCAGAGTTTAAATAAGAGGCTTGAGCATTGGATTTTTTACAGCTAGCCTAACACGAGTGCAGGATCACAGCCAAGACTGAAGAAAAGTGGGTTCCTCTAAGCAGCAAGGGGATGAGTTGAGTATTGGGTTGTGGAATAATATGACTGCCCACAATTCACTATGACATGTTTATGAGCTGTTATAACAGGTGGCTAGAGATAGAAAAAGATCCAAATGATTTAAATCACAGTGTGGACAAAGAAGGAGAGAGTTATTAAAAACAAATATGCCAGCATTACATAAATGTCAGTAGATAGACAGTCAGTGTTTACTTATATATTTATATGTGATATAACCATCTGCCCTGCTGTCATGAGAGAGAGAGAGGAGGGGAGTTGAACTGCAAGCAGGTGACATGGATTTGAGGTGAAAATTTATGAGTCACTTTCATCTCATGGGACATTGTTGACAAACATCCATTTCAGAATAAGAATAAGACAGGTCTGAAATGGCTGTGATATTAA
The DNA here is from genome assembly GCA_032164185.1 of Moxostoma hubbsi. NCBI lineage: Eukaryota > Metazoa > Chordata > Actinopteri > Cypriniformes > Catostomidae > Moxostoma > Moxostoma hubbsi. The sequence continues at coordinate 11,923,830 of JAVLUX010000186.1, forward strand.
AGTAAAGGGGAATTGAAAGACCAGAAAGGCATGGAAACACATTGAAAACACATATTAAGAAAATAGAATTATGTGTATATTCTTCCATTACTAAATATCAGCGTTGAGTTCATCCTAAAGTATGGGATGACAATGATTTAGCCATTTAGATCATATCTTTAAAAAACAAAACAATTATCAATATCAAGAAGTGTGACACTTAGCTGCATTCACTCTCCAATAAATACAAATAGGTTATTATTAAATGTAAATGATTATATAATATAATTAATTAAATTTACAAAAAGGCTCTAAAAACAGCCAGGGCTGAGCACCTCCGCAAACTAATAGAAAATAACCAAAATAATCCAAGGTTCTTATTTAACACCGTGGCTAGACTAACAAATAAACAGAGATCACCTGAGCAAAATATTCCGTTACAGTTTAGTAGTAATGATTTTATGAATTTCTTCACTGAGAAAATAGAAAACATCAGAAACACAATTGTAAACACAACTGTTAATGTACGATCTTTTATGGTGTCTTATGACTCACCCTCAATTATCGCCCCTCAAGAACAACTACACCGCTTTACAACTATAGGACAGGAAGAGCTAAATAAACTTATCATTGCATCTAAACCAACAACATGTTTACTAGATCCAATACCCACTAAACTACTGAAAGATGTGTTACATGTAGTGGAAGAGCCTCTTCTCAATATTATTAACTCGTCTTTATTTTTAGGTCATGTTCCAAGAATATTTAAGCTGGCAGTTATAAAACCTCTCATTAAGAAACCACAATTAGATCCAAATAACCTAGCAAATTACAGACCCATCTCAAATCTTCCATTTATGTCTAAAATATTAGAAAAAGTTGTGTCCGCTCAATTGTGCTCTTTCTTGCAAGAAAATGATATCTATGAAAAATTTCAGTCAGGATTCAGACCGCATCATAGCACAGAAACTGCGCTAGTTAAAATTACAAATGATTTACTTTTGGCATCTGACCAAGGCTGCATCTCAATATTAGTTCTACTCGATCTTAGCGCTGCGTTCGACACTATAGATCATAAAATACTCTTGGATCGACTACAAAACTACACTGGTGTTCAGGGACAGGCATTAAGCTGGTTTAGATCGTACTTATCAGACCGTTACCATTTTGTCTGTTTAAATGGGGAAAAATCAAAAATAACGTCAGTAGACTATGGAGTGCCACAAGGATCTGTGTTAGGCCCTCTATTATTCTCAATATATATGCTGCCACTTGGTAAAATTATAAGAAAACATGGAATTAATTTCCACTGTTATGCTGATGACACTCAATTATATATCTCATCACGACCAGATGAAAACACTAACTTATCTAACTTGACAGAGTGTCTTAAAGATATAAAATGCTGGATGACGTGTAATTTCCTGTTATTAAATTCCGATAAAACGGAGGTATTACTTATTGGTCCAAAAAACTACCCACAAAATCCCTTACAATACAACTTTAATTTAGAAGGATGTCCTGTTACATTATCCACTACAGTAAAAGACCTGGGTGTTATACTAGACCGCAACTTGACTTTCGAAAATCATATTTCATCTGTTACGAAAACAGCCTTTTTCCATCTTAGAAACATTGCTAAGCTACGTAACATGCTATCTGTTTCTGATGCAGAAAAGTTAGTTCATGCATTCATGACCTCGAGACTAGATTACTGTAATGCTTTATTAGCTGGTTGCCCTGCATCCTCAATAAACAAGCTACAGTTAGTCCAAAATGCAGCCGCTAGAGTTCTTACTAGGTCAAGAAAATATGATCATATAACACCGATTTTATCATCTCTACACTGGCTACCTATTAAGTTCCGTATCAATTACAAAGTATTACTACTGACCTATAAAGCCCTAAATGGTTTATCTCCGGTGTATTTAACGGATCTTCTATCGCCATACAATCCATCGCGCTCTTTAAGATCACTAAATTCGAGGCTTCTGGTCATACCTAGGATATCTAAGTCCACTAATGGAGGGAGGGCGTTCTCACATTTAGCTCCTAAACTCTGGAATAGCCTTCCTGATATTGTTCGAGGCTCAGACTCGCTGTCCCAGTTTAAAACTAGATTAAAGACGCATCTCTTTAACCAAGCATTCACATAATGCTTACTTTTTATACTACTGCTGAATCAGTTATAATGCTTTAATATTATGAACATCAGCTATGCTAATTATTTCCCATCTGCTTTTCTGCTGTTATCTCGGGACGCCAGTCCCGAGGTAAATAGCGTTCGTCAGCTCCAGTTTGTATCCAGCCTCTCACGGAGACTTCAGATGCCCCATCACCATGGACTACGATCTTGAAATGGGATACATAGACTAACTATTGCCAACAAAAGCCTTCATCAGCCAAACAAGGACAATTGCATCTAAGTGAACTTCTGGAATTTAATCAAGGATGGACTTCAAAGACACTGGTCACTAATCTTGCAGTTCAAACACAATCACTGTCTAAATACTGACCCTTAGCACTTAATAAGTTTAATAATTTTTTTAATCATGTTTTTTAACTATAAATAATTCTTATTTACATTATTCATGATGTTAGCCAGAGGGGAACTGGCCCCCACAGTGAGTCTGGTTTCTCCCAAGGTTATTTTTCTCCATTAACCATCATCTTTTGGAGTTTTGTGTTCCTTGCCACAGTCGCCTTCGGCTTGCTCACTGGGGTTATTAATACAATTATTATTTGATTATTTTTAAACACGATAAAGAATCATATCTTATCTAATTCCACAACAGGGCTCCAAACAAAAAAAAAATCAATTAAGGAGCGATTGGCTCCTATAGGGGGAAAAAACAGGTGCCAAATTTATTTATTTTTTTATTTTTTTCATTTTTAACTCCTTCCATTCCTTTTCGTCCCGCAGCTCGCTAACAGTGTAGTCTGTGGAGCATTATTCGCAATTTTGTGATCACGTGCATTTTTTATGCTTGTTACTGTCACCGTGTTTTCTAACAGTCTCTTTTTTGAAATGGTTAGTTCCTGCAATGAACTCCGTTTTCCCCGCTATTTCTTTGATATAAACTTTTGTAATGTATCTCGGGAAATGTAATGCAAATTTTAAAATCAAAGGGAGTAAACTTTTACTGTCGCCAATGGCGACCTTGACAGAAATTACACTCACAAATAAATTTATTTGGTCACAAATGCGACCATTTTTAGTCGCAGTTTGGAGCCCTGCACAAGGATGATGATTTATCGACTTTATAGACATTACATTTTTATCGTCTGTTAATGCTGAACTTCTGTAAAGCTGCTTTGAAACGATGTGTGTTGTGAAAGGCGCTATACAAATAAAATTGACTTGACTTGACTTGACTTAAATTTCTCCTTATGGCATGCATGATTTGTGTCTTCATCAACAGTACACAAAATAAAATAAACTGTACATTCAACATTCATAATTACAACTTCAATCAAGTGCTTACCAATTGTCTTAACCATTATTTTTCATTGACATTCTCCAAACTTGGAAAGTCAGGGATAAAAAAAGAAATCCAGAATTTCACTGTTATGACATTGTGGCACCATTCTTGTGCTTCCTCAAACAGCATACCCATGGACCACCCACAGTAACCGTCTGATGCATATTTCTGAAACTGGAAAGTGCTTTCTCTATCGACTCAGTACAAATCTGATTGGCTGGTTCGATGGAACTTCCATGAGTAGACGCACGAAGGACGTTTTATCAGTTGTGTTCACAAGGTTCCACGTTGACAGAATGAGCACTTTTGAGGATGAAGCATTCACAGAATTTGCCAAAGTTTGCCATGTCATAAAATCATTTAAAGATATTCAGAGTTTCATTGGAGGCACATAGCAGAAAGTAAAGTGTATATCCATGAGGAGAGCTGCATTTTCTGCTTTGTTTACATGTCTGTGAAATTCTCTATAATGAGGTTTTCTGTGTTGTTCTTAGACTCTCTACACATTTTTTTCTATTCTCCCATGTGTTTTCTGTGCAATCGTTCATGAAGACTCGCTTTTCATTATATAAACTATTTTCCGCCATGTCTGTCTTTTATAATGGTATGATACATCTCTAATAACCCCACTCAGACCCAAAATGCTGAAAATGTTTTACAAACCGAGACAAATTGACCTGAAACACAGACCTTTCACACAAGTTTTGTAAAACATCAGCTGTTAAACTTTACACAGATGCCACACTTGATAGAAGCGCCGAGGAAATGATCAATGAAAGTCAGCCCACGTTTTCTGTGGTATTTTAGTCAGAAGCAGGAGAATTTGTCAAACATATAGCATTCGAGTGCATGGTTTTGTTTTTCACCATTGTGATTCCAAAAACACAAGTAATTCATGACCTTACATTACATTGCACCTGTCAGTGCTCATTCTGGAAGAGCGACTCAGACTCAGATCTCCTAAATGATGGAGAAAAACTCCAGCACTTTAAGTGGAAAAGTACAGTACAGTACAGGTTTACTTAAAAGGCTTAATGTGATTTTCTTACATTTCCTTTGTGATAAATACAATTTACTGCCAAAGGACAAATAAACTATTTTCATGTTATGCGTTTTGGCTCTCATAAAAATCCATTATAATGCATGGTTCCCTAAAACAGTACTAAAACCTGTACTGAGACTGTGGACCTCTAGAGCCAAATTTATGTATTTTTTTTGTGATAAATAGCCTACTATTTTTAACACATTAGTTATATACTTATTATATACAAATTTTTGGAAACAATTTTAAACGGAAAGCCGGAAAAGGTGAAGAAAACACCTGAAATATATAATATTGTCTTTCTCCATTGATTGCAGCGTCGTTCTTTTGCAAAAAGTAGTGTTTATTAAATTTGAATACTGATAGGAATTTGGTTCTTCCTGGTCATTGTATTAAAGAGGTTTTCATTTTAAGCATATTAGGGGGCTTTCACAACAAACACATTTTTGCATCCGTCCATGCTGTTTTCCGTTTTTTCTAGGTAAACAAGCTCTAAGTGGATCTCTTTAACTTTTGATCACACCGGAGCCCACAAAAAAAAAAAAAAGATATTAAATTGTATTTAAAGCTGGAATGTACAGTACTTTATTTGCTGGTAGAAAGATGGCAACCCAACTCATGTCATTAGAAAAACTATTTGAAATATAGTCTTTTAAATATGTATTTTTCACACCACAGTAACACTTAAAATGACTAAGTAAATGCTAAAAGGTGATTAAGAATGTTGAACACTTTCGTTATTACCTTTTTGGCGATTAACAGTGACCGGGTTCTCCCCTTTTCTCCCCAATTTGGCATGCCCAATTTCCAATGCACTCTAAGTCCTTATGGTGGCGTAGTGACGAATCTCAGTTGCCTCCGCATCAGAGATTTTCAATCCATGCATCTTATCATGTGGCTTGTTGAGCGTGTTACCGTGGAGACATACCGCGTGTGGAGGCTCATGCTATTCTCCACAGCATCCACGCACAACACACCATGTGCCCCACCGAGAGCCAGTGCCACATAATAGCGACCACGAGGAGGTTAACCCAACGTAACTCTACCCACCCTAGTAACCGGGCCAATTGGTTGCTTAAGAAGCCTGACTGGATTCACTCAGCACGTCCTGGATTCAATCTTGTGACTACAGGTGTGGTAGTCAGCATCTTTACTTGCTGAGCAACGCAGCCCCCCCCCCCCCCCCCCCCCCCCCCCCCCACTAAAAATTTTATGTTGATAATAAAGGGTTCATGGACATGTTTAGCACCAACTGCCTATGTGCAAAGTGGAATAAATAATTGTAAAAAAATGTCATTGTCACTCTTATTTTATGTACTGCTTGTACATGCTGGGCCTACTCTCTAAATATGTTCTCATACACATGCACAAACCTACATGGTTTCCATTTCATCAGGCCGTGCCCTCTCTCTACCACTATGTTATGGAGTTTGTTTGACAGCTTCCTCCTGGGAATGGTAGTACTCCTCAGCTTAGAGAGGTCTACTTCTTTCTACTTTTCCTTCTCCTTTTATTTCCTCTACTCACCTCTCTGTCTTCTTCCCCTGAGGGTGCATGTGTAGCCACATTACCCCACCACCCTGTCCTCTCTCCGCAACATGGACCTTGCTGGCTGGGTTTTAATTAGAGGAAGCGTGTGGAGTCCAGGGGGTGACTGCTTACAAGCTGGATGCCCGTGTGCATGCCGCTCTAGGGCGCGACGCATTCTGTCTCTGTCAGCCTCGACATTTCTGGATAAACAACAGATAAGGGCAGATCTCTAACTGTGACTATGACTGACACCACAGTGCCTCGCATCAGATTCTGCACAGGCATTGGTGATATAATGAATGATGGATGGTGTGCCTCCATATTCTGGAGATAAGGGGGGATTCTTTTTAGAAGGAGATACATTTTTATCTATTTAATCAGAGAAAGACAGAAAAAGTGTCTGTAATGTGATTTTGTATCTTTGTTGGTGTCTGTAAAAGTTGAAATGGGTCGAATTGTATTTCACTCTTAAAAGTCAAGGTTCTTCAATGTGTATTTGCAGTACTTTATGTTCTTCTTATCAAGAACCATTTTTTGCTGCATATTAATTAGCTGTGTGGTTTTTTGGGGATTAATACAATTCTTCATGTTAGATTAAATGTTCTTTAAATCCGAGGTTTCAGATCAATGAGCAACATATCATTAGTTTCATGGGTTTTTAAAGCATAGATGGTTTTCTGAAGAACTGGAGAATAAAAATAGCTGTTTAAGAGACTTTAAGATGCACACTGTAATTTTCTCCACATTAAAAGGTTTTACCCTTAGAGAAATTAATAGTAGTGTTACAGAAAAAGCAGGGCTGCCATGTACAGATCACACAACCAACCGAATACTCCTAATTTTATCTTGCTAACCCCCTATTATGAGAGACTTTCACTCACAGAATAAATTAATCATTGCTGATGGAAAACAGCGCATAAAACCCTTTTAATTTCTTATTGGAACCTTGTTTTTTTTAAAGATTATAGAATGGTTGTCTGTGCACAATACAATATTGACTGTAATCTCTAGAGACCTGGTTAAATGGAATTAAATTATATGGAATACCATCATTTGGAGTTCTTTAAAACCCAAGCGCTAGCATGACTGCATCTTCTGAATCCTCAGCATGTGTGCATGTGTGTGTGAGGGAGAAATGGGTCTTGTGTGCCTTGTTAGAGCAGAGAAGCAAGAGGTTGCAGGCTCAAGGGAAGATGCCCCATCACCACCAAAACCCAAGAACAAAGCCCATACTGCCTCCTACTGGCATAATGGGGTCACGGGAAAGAAATGAGCATGAAACCCACAACCAAACCTATATTCATCCTCTAACACCCCTGGTTAGAGCAAGCTTGCTTGCTTTGTTTGGCACACAGATGTACACAGCAACCCTTAATGTACCATTAAGAGTCATTCACAGTTAAATAGATGAGCAATTCCCTGGATTTAACAACGCATCATGCTGTGAAATAATGCAGATAACTGCAGGATGAAGCTCTCGCCCCTAACACTTTTACTCATGTATGACTCACAACTTCCGCACACACTGAAAGGTGTCCTCTCTTGGACACTCAAGTGAATTCATCTGACAAATTCATCTCATGCCCAGTGGACTACAATCACCCACAAGCCACAGGAAATTACTTTCAGGGATTATATATGTTATTACACATTTATTATACATTAATATATGCATAATAAAGCATGTAACAAGATATTAAGCTAATAATGTCTAAACAGGCATACAAAATTTGTGACAAACATAAGCTGTATCTGGACCTTTTTACACACTTGGCAGCAGTAGTCATTTGTAAAATTCTCCTCCACATCATTAAGCACAGTGAGCAGACTCTGGGGATAATCGGACGATTTTGCACAGCTTCTCTTCCAGGATCACAACGCTGGAATTAACCGCTCTGTGTTCCATTGTGGCTCTCTTGTTCTGGATTTTAAAGCGTTGTTATGATGGTCTCAGAGTAATAAATCTCAGATCAGCCTGAAATCAAATAAGATTTCAAGCATGGCTAACTGTCTCTGTCCCTGCGGCAGACGCATCTGGGTGTTGAGCTAAACGTCATTACCTTGAGCGGATGGGGCAGCCAAGCGATTGATATATTCTGACAGTGCGAGGTGGGTGAGCCTTTGTGTGATTTATCAAGAAGCATATCTTTCTGCTGTCAATAGCTGACTAGCGTGTCAGCACCTAAAGGCCAGAGATTTTGTGGCTCTCACTGAGGGAACTCAGTTGATTAGTGCAGCAATTATTAGGTGCAAAAAAAACTGGAATATTGAAACTGGGATTAAAAAGTCATAGGTGAAATGCATATGTTGGTCCAAAAATTCCAATGTGAAATCTAGAAGCTTATGCTTTAGAAAACTACTGAAAATTAATTCTAATGACAATTTTATGTATGATATATATTTGGTACAATTCTGAAGAGTTTCACACACATTTAAAATGAAGTAAGACTTTAGGGTGACAGTGAGAAAAAGACTGTGTACCAGAAAGATGGGCAATATCCACGTTTGGTTGTAAAATATTAAGTATCTCAACAACCCTACCCACACAAACACATACAAATAAATACAATGGACTATGATCAAATATTTTTTATTATAAAGTCTAGTTATAAACTTGTAAAATGACAAACTTGTGTATTCTATATTGCTGAATGACACTATACTGTATATCCTTATTACGCTACATAGCAATATTTGTGGTTTGGGGTGGTGAGACGTACTGAATAAAGAAAAGTTGCAGGTTCAAACACATTACGAAGTGATCCAGGAGCTATTGCTATTCTGCCATTGCTGTGAACTAGGCATCTAACCTCCATTTACTACATGGGAGCTGTCTCTTTAATGGGTAAAATTCATATAATAGATAAAAGTTGCTTGCATTCTACACATAAATATGAGTGTTAACATGGTACTTAACATATATTTAATTACAAAACTATTTGAAACTGAAAACAATCCCTGTATTATAAGAGTAATTCCAGTGTTAGTAAACATATACAGTGTGTGTCATATAAGACCCACATATGCATTCTAGTGGTACTAATGCAAATTGTCTTATAATTTTAAAAATATTCAACTAAATGTTAAAAAAGTCAGTTCACATGGTTAAAGACCACTTCATGTAAAAAATACAGTCAAGAAGTAGACAGCAATTTTTGACCCACATACATACTAGTGATAATCAAGTTACCATTTGTTCCACATTATAGGGACTGGAGGCAGAAAAATGATTAGGAGAATAATGCAGAGGCCCTGTAGTCCACACCGGAAATTCCTCAACGTCATAAATTAAAAACTGCTGGTGCCAAGGAGTCTGAGATGGCCAATAAAATGAACAAGGGAGACATGTCCAGATAGTACATCCACTGATACTTAATGGTTATCACATCGACCATCTGCAAGGGACTCCCAAGAAACCCTCAGGACTGCGATGGAAAGCATAGAATCCTAGACTAAGGCTTCTTGTTCTTGTGCTTGTTCTTGGACCAATTTTCTATGCTAAAATAAAAACTCATAGGAGATTGAGAGACATCGTGATCATTATTCTGCAAAAACAGCTAAAAAGGATTTATGAACTTAGACACAACTGCTAGACTCACTCAAATCTCACTTTACACTTCACAATGCACATAACCAAGTTTTATACGCTAACATGAATCACATGATTCAACTGAAAGTAATTTGTTGAATGTGAATCTCATAAGTCAGATAACAATTAATTCAGTGTTCAAGGACATCCAGTTACAGAAGAAAGTCAAAAAAAAAGAAAAAGTGCAACGTCAAACAAACTGAAACTAACAAACTTTCTAATGACACTTTTCCACTGCACATTTCGGTTCGACTTGACTCTGCTCGCTTTACTTTTCTGAGCTTTCTTTTCCACTGCTATTTAGAGCCATCTCAAAGTGGGTGGGATCATAGGCTGATCGTCATAGTTGCGCCGCCTCTACTGCTGTGACATTATCTTAAACATGACACAAACATTACTGACAATAAACAATAACATGACCGCTAGCTGTTAGCTACTAGCTTATTGTGCTGCATAAAGCAGTGGTTGCATGGCGATTTTACACAAGTGTAACCATTAAATTGGCCTGGTTGTTTTAGAAGCAAGCTTTCCAGTAGCTGGTCAACTAAATAAAGTGAAGCCTTCAAGCAGAGTATAGAGTTAATGTACCATCCTCCATTGTGGACTCCCACAACGTCGTGGCTGAGTCCAGGACACTCTCCCTCCCATTGCTCACCGGTCTAGATAGCGTCCATTTGGTCAAACCACTTCCACTTTTCCTTGATGGCTCTGTAGTCATTTTACATTTTTTGTAGGTAGGCATGTGCGGCCAACAGCTGACACACTTCCTGAAAGACTTTTTCATTTTTTGATAGCTGTTGCTAACTTTAAAACTAGTGGGTTGATGTCCCGTGTCACAAATCCAGGGACGCTGGTAGTGACGATTCTCTCTGACCTATCAGTGATCACATTTAGAATCGGCTCGGCTCGCTTGGATCCTCAACCGAGGTGGTACTAAAATTGTCCACAGTGAAAAACCCCCAAAAAGTGAGCAGAGATGAGTCGAGTTGTACCATGCAGTGGAAAACCCCCATAACAAGACCACTATAGTATCTGAAACCAGCTGACATGTTCCACATATCTCAGTTGCAATTCATTTTAACTGGATATGTCAAATGTCATCACAGCTTGGAAAAATATTGCATTGACATTTGAAACTGTGTTTAATCTTTATGTCAAGAGTGAAACAACAGCAAAGACTGGTGCAGACCAAAAAACACATCTTCACAAATGAGCTCTCCGAGTAGGTGGCCTTTTGCTCCAGGCCACTCACTTTGACATACTGTAGAGCTGCTGGAGCAATGTGTTGAAAATGGCCACAAACAGCTCATGCAGGAATGTTGGTGAATGTGTGTGTGTGTGTGTACTCATTAAATGCAATGCACATATAGACTTTTATTGGCCTTCTGTGTTGCCTATGTAAGGGCCTATTAAAGCAGACAGGAACAAAGCAGCTCACACTCTATTGTCTCTATTTACCTACAAACATAGACAAGCATGGCAGGACACGTAAGACAAGAAAAAGTGGTTGTTAGTTGTAGTGTCTGGTTTCAGTGTCAACCATCTGTCAATGGCCCTTTGCCTTGTTTGGGTGAGATTCAGACCATTCATTACCATTAGTGCACATGTTTCTGCAGGAGAACTTATAACCCATATAAGCCAACAAATAACCAATTACTGCTTCTCATTCAGACTTACAAAGGGTTAGTCCTATTTAGGGATTTATAGAGCTTCAGAGTCACCATGTGGTTACAAGTGGTACTGCAATGAAGAATTGCTTTTCTCAAGGTAATCTTTGTGGCAGTAGTATAAAAGTATAAATAAATAGTGGAAGATAGTATATGCATGTATTTTATATATATATATATATATATATATATATATATATATATATATATATATATATATATATATGAATTTTCATTTTCATCAACTTCTTGAGGTATAACCCTGGGATGCTTTTTAACAGTATTGAAGGAGTTCCCATCTATGTTGGGCACTTATTGGCTGCTTTTCTTAATTATTTGGTCCAAGTCATCAATTTAAAAAACTTTTTTATTACATTTTAGTTTTATATTGAAATATATTAATATGGTGGCACAATTATATTTTTTATATATTTTGTCTTAAGACAAATGTGTATTCTGTTGTTTTGATTTAAGTGTGTCAGTAGGAAATATCAATTTTAGATTTTCAAGCGTTCCTTTTGCAAATAGAGTAGATATAGGAACAAGGAGTGCTGCAATGCATTTTACATAAAGTGCAAATAGTCACTCCGAAACTTTGTAGTCCTGACATAGCAAATAAAGGAGTGAAAGCAACAAAAGTGAATAGAATTCACCCTGTTAATTTTTTTTTTTTTTTTTTTTGCTGTAAATGTCTAAATTACAAACTATTGATTTGTTTCAGTTAGCTAGGATCCCCCATTAAATGATGGACAGGACTGAAAGTCTAGATTGCATATACTTTAACCACTTTTCCCTATCAGAATGAAAAGTAACATCATCGGTAAGAATGGCTTGAAATGCTGGTGGCATTTCTGTGCCAGCAAAAAGGTCACCTTGCATTAGCAACAACTAAACAAAGAGAAGTCATAATTAAAGAAAGTGTGATAATTAGCTGGAGCAACAGTGACATTGGGGAAGGACTTTGCATAATATGAATGATTCAGCGAAAGAGCCAGAGTCTGACCTTTCGGCATGCTAAAATATGTATGTACTGCTGGTCACTCTGTCACCATGAGGGAAACTTTCATGAATTATGCAAATTAGAATTAGTTAGCTGGTGGGTATCAATTAGAAAATTAACGTGAGGAAGTGGACATTATTTTAGTTTCCCTTTGTCTTTTTTTTCTAATAATGGGTCTACATGTACAGTATGTGTGTTTGTGTTTGTGTGGGGGGGGGGGGCATTTAAGATCATACATATTAATAGTCATTATTGAATTTTCCCTCTGCTTAAAACTCTAATGAAGGGGGTGACTTTGCTGCTGTCCATTTTATTGTTACTGCAGAAAATGAGTATTATCGCCTAAATAAGGAACAGGTGCAAATTACCTACATTTAATTTCCTGAATAGGACAACACAGACAATAGCAGTAATTATGTGTTTACATTAGAGGTCAAACATTTTTAAATGTTCTTTATAAGCTGCAAAAACAAGCTGAAGTTGTAAGGCTCACTGACTTTCTCTGTAGTTCGCAATCATTGGCTGCTCATTATGCATTGTTGTTTTTTTGGTGTCATAACATCAATGATCAGTCTGCTTTGAGACTTGCAATGCATCTCATGTACAATAATGAGAGCGATTCGGCTAATTAAGCCAACAGGGCTTTGGCATACCTGTATGTCCCCGTAGACTCCGTGTACTCGCAAAAACTGACTGGAACGACCACATTACCAAGGTGACCAAGAGTACAACTTGCAATGGCACCACTGACCGCCCCCACAGCTTCATCTAGAATGAGACCAGGACAAAGAAACAGAGCATTGAAAATAAGAAGTCCAATTCTTTCTCATCACTCTGTGTTGAAGTTTGCGAGGATCCAGAACCTATACCTTTCTGCCCTGTGTTCTCTGGCCTGTCAGATCACTCTCTTTCCTGTGAGCCGGCCATGTCTTCTTCCTTATCTCCTGTTCTGTCAACACTCGCTTCCTCAATCAATGTTCAGAACCTGAGGAGACAGAAGAAAAAGTGGGAAAGAAATGGATCAGGTCAAGGGGTGGAAGCAAGAATATAATAAAACTATTATTTTAAGTGCCACTCCTGGCTCACATGGTGCCCTGAGATATGACAAAAAACTTTCTATATTTATATTTACATTGATTCAATTAGCAGATGATTTTATTTCAGAAATGTGACTTACAGCTAGAATAGTTGTTTGTTTTGAATAGGTGCAAAAAGGCTAGATAGTCAAGTGCTTCCAGAAGAGGTGTGGTTTTATAGCATTTTTTGAAGATGGCAATGAATTCCACAGTTCTGGACCTTTTGAGAACTTAGTAGTTCTTTAAACAGGTGTAAGAGTTGCTGGTCTAGTGGTGCAGATATTCTGCCTACAAACTGGAGGTTTAAATCTTGACCGATTATACACACACACACACACACACACATACACACACACACACACACACACACACACATATATATATATATATATATATATATATATATATATATATATATATATATATATATATATATTAGGAAGGTCATAAAATATCGATATGTCAATTATTGATCGGCATGTTATTTTATTGATATACTTTAGAGGCATTGATATGTCAAAATTAGTCAACATTTAATTAGAAGTACAGTTTGTGTGCTTTCCAATACACTCAGCTGGCCTCTATTTAACAGTCTGGCGTAATAGCATTTGAGGCGACAAAGGGCAATATACCATTTACTGAAGCCAGTCAAGATCACACACACACACACACACACACACAGGAGATGGGCATCCAAAGAAACAAACGTTTTGGTACTTCTTCAAGAATGAACAAAGTAATTTAGATACGTTTGCATGATAATGTTAGTGAATCTGGTTTTACTGTACAAACTGAATGATTAGAAATGACAATGTTTATTATGCAATTTCTCTGAATGTTGGTCTTTCATTCAAGCTGTCAAACCACAAAACTACATAATTGTAACTGAAAATACATTGTGTAGGCCAGTGGTTCCCAACCCTGTTGCTGGAGGCCCCCAACACTATACATTTTGGATATCTCCCTAATCAAACACACCTGATTCAACTCATCAGCTTGTTAGTGGTGACTCCAAGACCTGAATTGGGTGTGTCAAAAAAGAAAGATACAGAAAATGTGTAGTGTTAGGGGGCCTCCAGGAACAGGGTTGGGAACCACTGGTGTAGGTTATATGAAAGATACATATAGAAAATATATAATCCAGTGATTGCTAGGGTAAACAATCTTTGTCCATTGATAATTATTTGGTTCTAATTTAATGGAAAACTATGCAAGTTGTGCTCCATGGCACTTCATAATTTTGACGCTGAGCGTTGGTGTTGTGTTTGTACCTTTAGTAGAAAATAAATTATTGTTTTGAATTTTAGAATGTTGTCCACCAGACGCATCCGTGTGCGACCCCCTTTAATTTAACCTGCTGCTCACTCTTTACCAAAGTTGTCTTGAGAAATACATCTGAAGAGACAAAGACATTGCAAAAAAGTGCATTGAGCATCCCTATTTACAATATATCTGAAAATATCCCAATATATATCAATAATCATTGTGAAAATCTTCTGATTATCGATGTGTGAAAAAGGCATCGATCCCAAGCCTTATACTGTATTTATATATGTACATATATATATATATACACTCACTAAGCACTTCATTAGGAAAACGTGGACAGCTACTTATTAGTCGTGTAGCAGCAGTGCA
This sequence comes from Moxostoma hubbsi, assembly GCA_032164185.1. Taxonomy (NCBI): domain Eukaryota; kingdom Metazoa; phylum Chordata; class Actinopteri; order Cypriniformes; family Catostomidae; genus Moxostoma; species Moxostoma hubbsi. Next base: position 11,938,833 of record JAVLUX010000186.1, read on the forward strand.
ATGCATAAAATCAGTCAAATATGGGTAAGGAGCTTCAGTTAATGTTCACATCAACCATCAGAATGGGGAAAAATGTGATCTCAGTTATTTCGGCCATGACATGAATGTTGGTACCAGATGGTTTGAGTTTTTCTGTAACTGCTGATCTCCTGGGATTTTCACACACAGCAGTCTCAAGAATTTACTCAGAATGGTGCCAAAAACAAAAAACATCCAGTGAGGGACAGTTCTGCGGATGGAAACGCCATGTTGATGAAAGAAGTCAACAGAGAATGGCCAGACTGGTTCGAGCTGACAGAAAGGTTACAGTAACTCAGATAACCGCTCTGTACAATTGTAGTGAGCAGAATAGCATCTCAGTATGCACAACACTTCAAATTTGGGCTACACAGTAAAAGACCACATCGGGTTCCACTTCTGTCAGACAAGAAGTACAAGAAGCCTCAGCTTTCAGCGGAAGACCATGTCAGGCACTTTATTAGGACCATATTGTTCCTATAATGTTCTCAGTGAGTATATATATATATATATATATATATATATATATACTACCAGTCAAAAGTTTTGAAACACTTACTCATTCTTTATTATAATATTTTTTTTTATTATTATTTTTTTTTTTTTTTTCACATTTTAGAATAATAGTGAAGTCATCAAAACTATGGAATAACATAAATGGAACTATGGGAATTATGGTGCGACTAAACAAAATACAATATACAAAACACAATAAAACTGTGTTATATTTTAGCATCTTTAAAGTTGTCACCCTTTGCCTAGAATTTGCAGACATGTACTCTTGACATTTTCTCAACCATCTTCTTGATTGAGGTATCACCCTGGGATGCTTTTTAAACCGTATTGAAGGAGTTCCCATCTATGTTCATTGAGTTTGATGAAATTACACATTTGGACATAAAGAATGGTCCATACAGGCAGAAAATACATATCATGAATATGATGAGATAAATATGAAACTGAGAGAGGAAAAAAGATGTGATAAGATGGTATGATTACAGAGAGGGCCATAGATGGATAGCTTAATGAAAGGATTTACAGAGAGGTGCAAGAGAGAGAAACAGAGATGGGATGAGGAAAAGAAGTGCAGCTTCAGAGAGGATATCCACCCTCAGGCCCAGATGCAGACCCTGTTCTTCAAAGGCACCCCTGCACACACACAGGCAGTGAGGCCACAGTGATGGGACTGATACATTGTTTACTGTAGTTCACCTACCCCCAGGCATGAAGTGATCTCACAACCACATCACACACTCACAGAAACCACCAACGGACATCTTGAAAGTTCAATTGAATACAAACTCACACTCTTTTTTTCTCACATTTCATATATATATAGTTGTGCTTACACACAAGCACCAATACACGTATACGAACATGCACAGTAACATGCCAGTAAAAAAGTCTAGTTGCCGCGGGCAAATAGACATGAGGAAAAACACAAAGAACAGGTCAAATTCCTCCTTGACTGTTTTACCTTGATAGAGATAAGAGGAATACAGAATGAATACTGAGTACCACGTCACCACCTAAAGCCCTAGTACACAATTAACAACATGAAAAATATACACCCTCATAATACATCTATAATATTTGCAACCAAGTAAGTCAATATATCAAATATATACATTACTTATTTGTTTGATTTATTATGTGAAGTAAAATAGCTTTTACATGGAGAGATTGTGCTCAGACATAGCAATACGATTATAGGCTACAGATCAGTTAGGCCTAAAGTCAGATAAGTCATAAGCATAAATTAGAAATTATAGTTTGCATGATGAAAATAAAGCCTATTTTTAGGACCATTGTCACAATGAAACATTATTCTCATGACAATAATGCTCCACACCATTCTCCTTACTGTAATGCAAAAAAGACTCATTGTCATTTCAATAATGTGAAGGACTTTTTATAAATTATGGTAAAGTTTGTTGAACTGCCTTTAATTCATGGTGATTTAAACAAAAATATATTTGTATTACAGTAATGAGAATCTAACATAATTACAATAGAACATTTTATGAATGATAGATTTTAAGGTGAAACATGTTTTCTTAACATTAACCCTATAAATCTGAATGAGTGGTTGTGTAGACTGGAGTGTCACTCTGCCCCCTTGTGGACATACTGTGAATTGATTTGAATGAAAACTGGCTTGTAAAGACAGGAGATCAAAAGAAAAAAACATGAATTTTGTCAATATACAGGTTACGTGCAAATTAATATTTAGGAAATATATTACTATCGAAAATATTTTTTATTTGTGAGGCTATGAAATTTTCATGTCACATCCACACACACACACTTCAACTTATGCTGTTATTTTGATTATTTGATTCTGTTTGCTTATGCTCTTAAAAAAACACTCCCCATTCAACAGCACATTCAGCATGTGTGCGTGTGTGCTTGTGTGTGCATGTGTGTGTGTGGGGGGGTGTGTGTGTGTGTGTGTGTGTGTGTGTGTGTGTGTGTGTGTGTGTGTGTGTATTTATCACTTTGTGGGGAACAAATGTCCCCATAAGGATAGTAAAACCTGACATTTTTTTACTTTGTGGGGACATTTTGTCAGTCCCCATGAGGAAAACAACTTATAAATCATACTAAATTATGTTTTTTGAAAATGTAAAAATGCAGAATGTTTTCTGTGAGGGTTAGGTTTAGGGGTATGGTTAGGGGATAGAATATATAGTTTGTACAGTATAAAAACCATAAAACATGGAAACACAACGTGTGTGTGTGTGTGTGTGTGTGTGTGTGTGTGTGTGTGTGTGTGTGTGTGTGTGTGTGTGTGTGTGTGTGTGACTGATGATTTGACATGCTGCACCACAGACAGGCAGCACATTTCCCATTCTCTTTACAGAGGCAGACAACATGCATTACTAACAGCTTTGTTTCTTACACAGTCATTAGAGAAGCTCATGTTGGAGTGTTTATTACTCCTGGATACACACGAGAGCTGACTTCACACATGAACTGCTGTCCACACACATGACATTGAAAATCATCCTGTTATCTCCTGTATTTTAATCCATTATTCCTATACAACTCCTCCAATTGCTTTAAACTCATACAAATGTGTTTTGTTTGCTCATTGGTGGATGTGTGTGTGTGTGTGTGTGTGCATGTTGTTTTTATCAGTGTATTAACTGAAGCACTCTTGAGCAGAATGGGCCAAGAGCATGACAGAGATGATCATTATGTGGAGTGGGATGGTCTGTGTAGGAAGCTCTGTCTGGAGATTGCTTTGATTAGCATTTGACTTAACCTCAATCATAAACATACAGCCAGGCACACCACCTCTGACTAAGATCAAGAACTGTACCTTGCATTTATTGCCATCATCTCTTGACCAGATCTCACTACTGACAAATTAAACATTCATAGGTAACCTGAATAGGTGTGGCAACACATTCCGGGGCGTAATACCTGCCCCGATTTCCTGAAAATAAAGCACATCCCTAACTGTAAATTACCTGCTAGCTAGTAAATTAGTCATTTAAATTGACCAGCGAATTGTGAATTGAGTTACAGAGTCTTTCGAAATAGGGTGCACTAAATTGAAATGGACTCCAACATTACATGCTTGGCTGGGCGATGATAATATAAACCTTTTAGACTGCTTGATGGATCAGTCTTGCATCAACATCCTGAAAATAAAAAAAACTTTTAACTAACTGAGGAAGAATCTATTGATTGCTTTATAATAGGTTATTCACCCATTAGTAATGTGTCAACCTAATTGGAAGAAATCATCAGAGTTGACATAATGGTGAACTCAGGTAGAAATAATTGTGTTTGGATGCAGAGAATGAAATTCTTTTTGTTTGTTGAACATGAAAGGAGAACATATTTCAATCTTCACATGCCTTTTTGCCATATAATGAAAGCTAATGATGACTCTGGGCATAAACTACTGTTAAAATAGTCAGTACCACTCATGCACTATATTTAAAGTCTTCTGAAGCCAAACGCTCACTTGAGTGGTGAAAAGACCAAAACTCAAATCTTTATTTACAGTTTTCTCAAATCAAATTATTGATAAACTCCAGTTTGCAGTCCCAAATCAAATATAGCAACTAGGGATGTCATAAAATATCCATATATTGATTGTTGATCAGCACGTATGTTATCTTTGCATTTTTAAGGCATCGATATATTAACATCAGTCGACATTTCATTGGGGGGGGGGGGGGGGTATTGACTTTGACTACCACCCCTGGAGTTGCGGGTTCGAATCCAGGAGGCGTGCTGAGTGACTCCAGTCAGGTCTCCCAAGCAACCCAATTGGCCCGGTTGCAAGGGAGGTTAGAGTCACATGGTGACATCCTTGTGGTTGTGATTAGGTGTTCTTGCTCTCAGTGGGGCGTGTGGTAACCACCCGGATTGAGGTAACCACGGCACCACAAGGACCTACTAAGTAGTAGGAATTGGGAATTACAAACTGGGAGAAAAAGGGGACAAAAAGAAAAGTATAAACTAAGTGCCATTGATGAGTTTGCAGGTTAGTGTTTGAAACTGGTGTAACTGTACGAACTGAAGGAAAAACGGAATTTCCCTGTATGTAGCCTTGAACAGGTATTTCATTCAAGCAGTCAAACCACAAAAATACATACTTGTAACTGAAAATACATTATGTAGGCTCTATAAAAGATACTTATACACAATATATCATCAAGTAATGACTAGAGTAAATAATCTATAACTTTTTTATAAACTATTTTGCGAACCATTTCATATTTTGCAATCCAATTCAAACACACTAACAGGGTTGGTTTGTAATGAAATACATGTAATGGGAATGTGTATTTAAAATACAAAATATAAATAACTGTATTCCAATACAGTTACAATTTATATAATTGGTATTTAGAATACAATTACATTCAAAAAGTATTTTGATTACTGAAGAGATTACTTTTCATTTTATTGTCATTTGTTTAATTTAATACTTAATCCTTTCAGATGGAAAAATGTGTACATATAAATTATGTGCTCCAAAGTGCATTTGAACAGCAGTGAAACACTTTCTTACAAGCAGATGGAGAAGTAAGTTTGAAGTAAGTATGGAGCAGAAGAAATAGAAATAAACCTTGTGTAAATTGTCAGCTTTACCCCAAGCTAAAAATCTACCAGACACTATCATATTTTGTATCAAGAAAATTCACGTTAGATCATAATTTAATTTTCTCTAGTAAGACCTTTGATATTGGGGCAAAAATCATATTCTTCCTGTAAAAATATATAAAAATCCTTAAAACCAACAACATTATGCACAACACTGCATAAGATATTTAGGTTAATTATTTTTAACATGTGTATTTTGTCTTACTGTACAGCATGTATTATGTAATCTGTAGTGGAATAGATATTAAAAGTAACCCTCCCAACCCTGCACACTAATAATAAAAAATATATATTTAGGAATTTGGAGCAATGTAGTGTCTCACAACTGCTCTGTGTGGTTTTATTATCAGTATCATGCTGAGTGCTGTTTCTGAGTAAAAAGAAGACCCTTCTGACTACAAGGTATCAAGCTCTTTTAGACTTTTGGGGCAAATAGAATAAAACCTTGCATTTGATGATCGCCACAGTTTTTGGTTGTTCTCTTTTTTAAATAAAATTGCATTGACTAAAATTGTACATGTGTGCCAAAGTGCTGCTTAAATGAACATCACTTACTTGAATGAAAAAATTTGGTTTAATGCACAAGTCTAACAGACACATAAAGATATATAAAAATTATCAACAGACTTTAGAAATAAAACATGGAAAATTGGAATAAAATATAGATTTTCATTATTTTTTTAACAGCGTAAATTTCCAAAGTCAGGCTGTGTACCACTCGTGAGCATTCTGTGTACCAACTGGTTCTCAACTGGTGGGTTGCCAAACATATACTATGTCGCAGGTCTGTTTTGATATGGTTACATACAAGAGCTCAAATCAATGCTATATGCTATCAACCACATAATCATGGATTTAGGACCAAATTTTAAAAGGGGGAAAACACTTTTGTTGTTGATGTCAAAGGCCATTCGTTCAATCAAGTAATATTTTGGTGCGAATTCATCTGTCACTTGGTAGAAGCTAACACAACTATAGATGCCAACATGAACAGGCAGCTTGACTTTGCTTCATCCTCAAAAACCATCAACAAGAAAAAGGTAAAAGAATACACAACCCAAACTACATTAAAAACGGGTTACAGGTTTGGTGTTGTATTGGGTCGGCACTTGATATCCAATGTAAAATCAGGGTCTTGAAGGTGGAGCTTCTGCACTAGGAGACACAATAAAAAAAGTCATCAACTTCCAGCTGCTCTGTCCACTCTCTCTTGCTCTCTCATGCTCTCTCTCTCTCTCTCTCTCTCTCTCTCTCTCTCTCTCCCTAACCCACAAAAGCCATTTGCAACAACAGTCCTGATCCTAAATACATCATTTCATGCTCTGGGGCTCAAACAGAGCAGAAAAATGAATCTCTGCAAAACAACTCTATCTCTCTGACGAGAGGCCCAACCGAAAATGAGCCCAAACTGCATGAGGGCCAACACAAGTTCTTAAAAGCATCTCAGATTTCTGGAAAAATGCACAATATTGTAATGCAGCAGGAGGCCGAGGCCTTTGGTGCATTTATCTGACTTTTCATTGAAACATTACAAGCATGCTGCATTTCCACAACTCCAGGCAATATCGGTCCGTATGTGTTTACGTGCATGAGCATCTACAGGAAGCTCGCAGCAAAGCTCAGACAGACAATCTAAACGGACACAGGGAGTTTCCGCACCGCTGGCCCAGCCGTATCAGTCTTTTTGCAGATGAGAACATCAGCTCCCACTCAGCCGATATTACTGGAGATAAGCAGGCAATTTCACCACCCTGCACTGTACAGCAACTCATTTCAATATGTATTTACAGCCTTGTGTGTGTGAGAGCGTGATTATTTTACAGACTATTGGAGCTGTACATGATTTTCTTCCCAAGTTTAATCTAAAAGACTATGCAAGGCTAGATAAACACTTTGGCAAAACAGATTTTACTTTTACACACACAAAAGCACACACACACACACACACACACACACATTTACTTACCTATCTAAACGGGGACATACCACAAACTTCTATTGATTTTACCTAAAACTGTTTATCAATGCTACTGCCTAAATCTAACCAAAACCCTATCCCAAGAAAACTCTCTGCATTTTTAGAATAATAATAAATAAAAATATACAGAATTTGTACATATATAAAGTATTGTGCAAAAGTCTTAGGTATATAAGGTGTTTCACAAAAACATTTGTCTTAGGATGGTTATTTATACCTTCAGCTTTAGTGTTTCAAAAGGAAATACAAATTTTAGACCGCCCAAACATTTATTGCAAATAGAATAGAATAGAAGAACAGTGTGCCCTGCAAAAGATGGCGTGGCCTCCACAGAGCCCCTCACTGAACATTGAGTCTGGGATTACATGAAGAGACAGAAGTAATTGAAACAGCATAAATAGATAGAAGAACTGTGGTGAATTCTTCAAGAAGCTTGGAACATCCTATCTGCCAACAACCAAGAAAAACTGTGTCCAGGTGTATCTAGGAGAATTGGTGCTATTTTTAAGGCAAAGGTGGTCACACCAAATACTGATATAGCTTTATGAAATAAAATGTAAGTGTAAGCAGGTATGATGCAGGTAAAAATAAAAAATAAAAAAATCTACGCATCTAAGCAGATCTTTTCAACAGTCAGCAATTATACAGCCCTGAGCGTACTAGTTTTTTTGTATTAAGCCCAAGGATAACATGATGACAAGGGTACAGAGTTAACATTACAAATGAATTGATCTTCATTGCACTTAAGTCCCATTCATCACCTGTTGCTCAGACTGGAGTCACGGTCCTCAAGATCCAATGACTCCACCAGACTGTTTTTGTCTCTCTTCTATTTCCTCACAGACTCAGTAAGAAGATGTATCTGTAACCAGAGTCTTTTTTGCAGGAGTATGTGTGTGTGTGTGTGTGTGTATGTTTGTGCTTGCCTTACAACTTAAAAAAGTGCCTGTGTTTCTTAAGATTTAAACATCACTTTTAAACCCTCAGAATAAGATATAAAGTTAGTGGGAAGCTGAAGTTCTGGGCCCTGCAGCTCATTTGCTGAGGTGCTGGTTCTCACGGGAGTGTTTTGAGATGGCCCTGGTGCTGTTAACTGTCCAATTAGCATTGCTCTGATGTACAAGCTCCATGAAGTCTACCATGATGACCTAATTTAAACAGAATGAGATTCTTAACTGCTTCATTTTTTTGTTTACAAGCTGTGTCTTTTGTATTCTGCTCTTACATTCATTGGATTTAGATGAACCTGATTATATATGTGTTTCTTTCTTACCTACCTATACTTTAGGAGACAAATAAAAATGAAAAATGTGCCCAAAAGTCTCTAAAAATCCCTTTGTTGGTAACACTTTACAAAAAGGTTCCAGTTGTTAACATTACTTAATGCATTAGGTATCATGAACAAACGATTAAAATATATTTAACAGCATTTATTAATCTTAATTCATGTTAGTTAATAAAAATACAATTGTTCAATGTTAGTTAATCGTGCATTAACTAACGTTAACTAATACAATTTTTTATTAAAATTAGTAGTATATGTTTTAATTAACATTAACTAAGATTAATAAATACTATAAACCTATTATTCATGTAACTAATGTTGTTAACTCATGTTAACAAATGGAAAATAATTCATAAAAAAGACAAAATAATATGATATTTATTCACTTAGAAACATCTTAAGCATTTTATGTTAATGTTAGGTTAAATGTGCTGTGAGAGATTTTTTCATGGAAAAGTATGCAAAAAATGTTCCTACTCCCTTAAAGATATTAATGAAATAAGTGTCCTGAGATATCTCACCATTCTCTGTGACAGATGTAGACTTTGTAAACAGCAAACAAAAATGTGTCCACGGACAACAGGCATTGACACTTTTCACCTGTCAATCATTTTCCTCATTCTCATAGTGTTGTATCTGAAATGGATAATTGAGGTTATGATTCATAATGTATATGATTTGAGGGCGCTATTGTGCCACTGTTGAATTTGACAGCCACAGGAACAAACAATGCTGCTCTTTTGCTCAGTTTTGGTCTCAAGATTATCTTTGGAGGAGGGGCTTGGTTAATTCAACGGCTCAGTCACAGCTTCAGAGTGCTAAACTCGCTTACAGCACCTTTAAGTCTATAATAATTATTGGAATTAGCTTAATTATAAACAATTACACAGTACAAGTACAAATGAGAAGTTCTTTCCTTCAAGAGCTATTTCTACCTGATCTGACCCTTAAAAATAATGTTCATTGGTGTAATCTGATGTAGGACAGTGTATTTAGTCATATTAAATAATATTTGCCTTGACTCAAACCTGTTCATTTAATTTTTCTAGGTGTGCGTGTGTGTGTGTGTGTCAGTGGATGCAAGTGATAAATCTTGCCAAGTTCCTGTGTGTAGACTCACTAGCACTAAAAGGCCAATAAACTTCCTCCCCTAGAGCAGTACAATTTGCTATATTACCACACTTCTCTTAGATGTATTACACACAAGTGCGAACACACACATACCCCACACATGTCAAGTTTTTTACAATTACACCATTTACCACCCCACAGCAACATGCATCAACATCAATCCATCCAACCATCTTCTATAGCTGCTTGTCCTATGTCTATTCCAGCTGTCTAAGGCCAAAGGCAGGGGACAGGGACAGGGACAGGTAGCCAGTCCATCACAGGGCAGCAAACAAAGACATACACACTCTCACCTACTTGCAATTTAGGGTCTCCAATTAACTAAACCTGCATGTCTTTTTGGACTATGGGGTAAACCAGAGCACCTGGAGTAAACCAACAGGAAAACGGGGAGAACATGCAAACTCCACAGCTGACTCGAACCTGAGACCCAGGACTTGTGATCATATCTCAGCCATCTGTCAGATTATAACAAACATGTCCATCAGTTCAGCAGCTCCACTTAAATAAAGGTTTGGAATGCAGTGTCTGAAATTCTTTTAATTGTATCCAAAATCAGGCTTCCTGATATGCTGATGAGTAAAATGACAAATTATACCTAATTATATCATTATATAATTATATCTTAAGTCTTTCTCCTAGACAGCAAGGAATGTAATGAAGAGCAATTGGAGACCATTCAATTCCTAAAACACCCTAGTAATCTTGCATGTCTCCTCAATTGTGCCAGAAGAAAGCTCTACAATGTCACACAGTATACTCAGATTTAAAAGCATAACATGAGCTATGCATTCCACATTAATTGTATAGTTCTACTCTCAAGTTTCAAAAAATCTGAGCTCTTCTGAGTTAGGATAGAGCAACCTCTGATACAATTTGGGGTACACTGAGAATCACAAAGGCCAAACCTCCTGGAGACAGTTGTAAAAAAAAAAAAACCTGGACAAGTTCATCAATGATCCAACCATTCAACCACATCTGATCCCAAATCAGTCTGCTGCAGCCAATGAGGAAAATTTCCAACAAAGGATACAAATGTCATCAATTGCACCAAAAATTATGATTAAGTAAAAACAAACAGCCCGTCACCATATTCTACTTGTGAAGTCCTGATCCTCTCTCTCTCTCTCTCTCTCTCTCTCTCTCTCTCTCTCGCTGATAAATGTTCTTTTTTTATCATCGCAGTGATTTGTGATCCTGTCACTATGTGCTCTTTCAATGTGGATTTGGACAATCAATGAGAGTGGTCCGTCGTTGTCAGAGATGGGGTCTTTCTCCTTGCCCTCATCCTTGCAAAAGCGTGCTGAGCCTGGCCACAGTCCTGATTATCTCACACCCCTCTTTCAGTAATGACCAGACACTTGCAGGCTGCTGCGTAATTAGAACAATGACTGAACGTGCCGGGCGTGCAAAGAGAAGGGCCGAACAAAAAAGGGGGAAAGAGTGGGAGAAGGGAAAAGAAAAAAGATAGAACGAAAAAGGAGAGTGTGAGTGTGATCAATTGTTAATTTTACAAAGTCACTGAGATGTGTCAGCAGTGTCAATAAGTGAATTAATTTGTCTGTGGGGCTCTGAAGTGTGACACCATATCACTGCGTTCCCACAGGATCACAGTCGTCTAACCTCTCGTACTTATTCTCACTTTCACACACACTGACTTTCATACACATAAAGACACACAAGTAAGTATGCATAGTGATTAAATCTCTCATAAGGTTGCTTTCTACAGTGGTTGGGACAGAATTTACATATGCTCATACAAAAACATCTTCATACTGTACACAATTACATTAAATAAAAACAAATCCTTGTGAGACTAGTACTGCCCTACAAAGGCAATACTGGAATTGAGAAAAATGGCTTCAAAGTCTCTTGGTTTTAGTGTGGATTTTCTCAGAATTGCTTGATTTTCTCAGAATCTGAGCATAATTAAGCGAAACCCATCTATCATTTAATAGATCATCGTGTAAGAGACTCAATTTTGACAGAATGAGCAGTTACAGTGTTTTACCATTGCACAGCCAACTCAAATGGGAAATCTACATAGTTCCGAAAGGTTATCTACCCTGAAACCAACCCTATACTGACCAGTGCCATCCCCCATCAGATATTTTAGCATCAATTCAAATGTGTTTACCTTTCCTTTAAGCAGTTGGAACCAGGTCATGATCACGTTCACATAATCAATGATGAGTGGGATTCAGAGGTTGCAAATTCTCTCTAAAATTGCATTTTTATTCCACTGATGATTATGTTAAAGGTTGGGGTTTGGGGGTACAGTTAATAAAATATGCATTCCTGTTGAAAATGTAACATAATTTACAAATAAAAATACAACTCGCTTCTGGAACCACTCTGTGGGGATTTCACCCCGAAACTAAAGTGGACACATGCCAATATGTTCAACAACACTTCTACCTTCGGCCAAGGGAGAGCAGGGATTCAAATTCCAATAAGCGCAGACCGATTTCATTAGCAGAACTTTTGACCTACTGAAATCAAATTCATAGTGTAACCAGTCTAGCATGGCAGAGTACCTTAACCACCAGAGTAGGACTGTCGATGCAATAAAATATTGATATATCACAATATTTTTTCTCATGATATTGTATCAATACTTAAGATCCACATACCGATATTTATATTCAACTATTTGTGTATTCATATCATGTAAACATACAACAAATTTGGCACACTGTTAATCTTCCAAATCAATGTAATGAGCTCACTAAAAGACAAAAACGTGAGCTATATGCTCTTCATCAGATATCAGTATAATTCAAAAATACCCAACTCAAATGGATTTGAAATTGGAAATTATTTGTAATCTAATCAAATTAAGATATTGTGATGTTTTGCAATCTATTGAATTGTGACATATATTGCAGTACATATTGTATCGTCAGGTGCCATGCAATACCAAAACCTACACCAAAGCCAATGCCCTGAAAAGACCTCCATGGTCTTTGTGAACCCACTTACCTCACAGGATGTTCTGTGAAATCCCTCAAAAAAATCCCCCACTAAACTTTCTATATTTAAGTAAGCTTATTTCAGAACTGTAATAGTACTTAACATGGAAAGGTATACTTGTTAAACTTTGTTCATTTTTGGTTAATCATTTTTGTTTCATAACTTTAAGTAATGTACACTCACTGAGCACTTCATTAGGAACACCTGTACACCTACTTATTCATGCAACTATCTAATCAGCTAATCATGTGGTAGCAGTGCAATGCATAAAATCAGTCAGATATGGGTCAGGAGCATCATTTAATGTACATATCAACCATAAGAATGGGGGAAAATATGATCTCAGTGATTTCGGCCATGGCATGAATGTTGGTGCCAGATGGGCTGGTTTGAGTTTTTCTGTAACTGCTGATCTCCTATCTAGAATTTACCCAGAATGGTGCCAAAAACAAAAAACATCCAGTGAGGGGCAGTTCTGAGGACAGAACCGCCTTGTTGATGAGAGAGGTCAACAGAGAATGGCCAGACTGGTTTGAGCTGACAAGAAGGTCTACGTTAACTCATATAACCCCTCTGAACAATTGTAGTGAGCAAAATAGCATCTAAGAATGCACGATACATCGAACCTTGAGGGAGATGGGGTACAACAGCAGAAGACCATGTCATTAGGACCAAAGTGTTCCTAATAAAGTGCTCAGTGAGTGTATATCGTAATGACAATCATATCAAATACTGTTTGTCTTTCTATCAAAAACTTTCTTTGCCACAGTATAGCATTTGACATACTAAATGATTTATTATAAAATAATAGTTCAATCTCTAAATTGTGATTGGATTAGCACTGTTCTAAAGCCAGTGTAACATGTTGATATGCACACATGTATAACCGCACATTCTTTATTCTATACAGTGATTGGTTGAGGGAGTGTTAAGCACTTAACTTCATGTTGTGCCTTAGACCACCCATTAGCCATAGTAAAATCCTTGTAATGCAGATGGTGTATTGTTTTAAACTCAATGCTTTACACCCTGTAATGCACAGCTATGCACTCATTCCACTGCAGTGAGCAAAATATTGGGTGAATGTGTGCATTTAATATGTTTTTGAGGTTTATTTTATCACAATCTGACAACAATGGTGTCTAAAAAAACAGATCAGAACAAGGTGTACAGTCACTTTCAAATGCAAACACACTCTCACACAAGCCTAGATGCAGTTTATAGACTCTCAACCTTTTGAGCCTTCAAATCTCACAGTAGGTTCACACACTACACAGTAGTAGCATATTTGAGCCACTGAAAAGACAAAACAGGTTTATCGATAGAGATTGTGTTCAGTTGACTGAGAATCTCCACAATTGAAAAGCAACGTTTTGGTTACATTTTCTTAGGCCACAAAAGCACTTAAAGCCACCCACAAAACTGAAGCACATTTAATAAGATTGTGTTTTCTTTCAGAGTTGTAACATGAATACTGAAGGCATTGCTTCACCTTATGTCATAGCAACCCAATCCACTAAAACATGTTCTATGCGTATTATCAGTATTGTGTGTTTATTTTGAACACAACAGCCCTGGTTTCTGGTGTCGTAACACCTCAACACATTTTAAATCTGACAACTGTTACTGACACTGCTCAGATCAGACAGAAGTAATTATGAATTCAACGTATCCCATTCTAAAGCAAAGAGCTTTTTTCCTTACCCTGTTATTTAAAGCAAATCCCATTGAAATGGATGTCATCCATTCTAAGTGGAGTAAACCAATCGAAACTGCCACTCACTGTAGAAAACAGGAGGACTCAGATGCTATTTAATACCAACAAGACAGACAGTAAAAATGTTAAAGCTTTGTCAAAAGAAAATGAAAGAGTAAATCAGGAAGTGGTCAAGAGAGAGAGAAAGAGAGAGATATGGCTGAAGGAATAATGGATAAGAATATGAAGAACAACTGTACCATTGTACAGTAATGGTATCAGATGGTAATATTGTGGTAATTTGATACACGGTGGTGCCCAAAGATCCGAGACCTGAGAAAATTAAATATTTGTTCTGATAGATCAGATTCTTTAAAAAAAAAAATCAAACCTAAAAAACTTTTAAATATTTAAAAAAAAAGTTTATGATCACTGATCTGTAATGTAGAACTGAATTGCTGATAACGTTATAACATTAAAGCCACGCGCCACCATATTGCTATGCCCAAACATTCCTGTATGCTTATTGAATTAATAGAATATCTTCTCATTTTAGTGACTAAACATTAGACATTCACTCAACAATTTTATATCTGCCTGTACATCCCTACAATGCAAACGTCCTACACGTGTAATTATTTATTTATTAAAAGATGGGAATTTTTCCTGTTTCTTGAGTTATGGTTATCTATATCAAACAGTAAGTTCAGTGGCAAACAGATCAGCTGAATCTAAACAAGTTCACTGAAACTAAGGTAAGATACAAACAGGCATTTTCAGACATATTTTTTGGAAACACCAAAGTGTTAGCTCTGAGATACAGGTATTTTATGTTTTATCAAAAAAGTGCCTTTTGAAAAAGGGAGAGTAGGAAAGAGAAGAAAAAAGAAGCACACACACTACTCTATGCATTTCAAATAGGTAAAATAGGATACATATCACAAGGCACTGAAATCATATGTAATGTCCTGTCAGTTGTCAATGTGTTTTATGTCTTTATTTATGTCTTTGTCTCTATTTGTCTATGTTTCTACTGAGCTGTTTATTGTATTCATTAAAAAAATTAATTCTCATGGTCACTTGCCCAAGAGCGCATTCTCTCTCTCTCCCTCTTTCTCGCTATTACACACACAGCATATGCACAGAGAGGGAGGGAAACAAGCAAAGCCAAGATGGTTAAAATAATACCGATATACTAAGATTAAATGTTTTTTTAAAATGTTATGACATGTACTGTACTACAGAGAGCACTTTTATATGTAAATGGGCGATTTAGAAACACCGGTCTGACATTTTAAGGACCCTCCGGGGGAAAGGACATGTTTTCACCCTATAACAAGCAGATATTACAGCTTTTACTAATACCTACATTACTAATTGTGCTCACAGCGGCAGGTGAAATCTCTGATATTGTGATCTGCATATTTCTTCTCCCTCGTAATGACTATTATCCATAACAAGCAAATTAAAAGTTAATTATGATTGTCACAAGAGGGCGAAATGCTACTGTCATATCCAGAGGTTGGAGACGTTGAGACGGTGGCAGTATCGGTTGTTAGTCATTGAGTTTCTATGGCAGTTGGGGCACACCAAGATGGCCGTTGGAACACTTCCGGTGAGTTTCACCTCCTGCTGGTAGTTTACAGTTGCATCAGCAATCCAGGTCTATATATATAACAGTGGTTACAATTTAAAATTAAGAATGTTTTAGATTCTGCACTAATTCTTGATCACTAAGCAAATTCCTTGAACTCCAAGATTCTTTAAAGAATACCACAGTACGATTATGGGTCCTCAACAACCAATTGTTGTTGGTACAAACATGCAAAATCCATAGTAATACCATGGTACCTCTTGGTACATATTTGTAAGAGAATTTTTTGTTTACCTCAATACTCTCAATCCTCTTTTTTTGTTTTTATCATTATGAATATGTATAAGTACATATAAAGTAAGCTAATGTTTCCACATGCAGTGCTTCAAATTACAGCTTTGGTGTTGGATTAGTGTGGTATTAACAAACACACGCTTTCGTTCATATTTTCTTGCTTTGATGTATTTTCCCATGTTTTGGGCTTTAAACACAAATTCCTTTCAACTTTTTTTGGTTGACTAATGTTCCCTCTCAGGCCTCCCTTGTTTTTAAGGTCTCAGAGCCAACTGGCATGAAGTGAGTGCGTGAGAGGGAGAGAGACCGAAATACGAAAGAGCCTCCTGAGGCCCGACTCCCTCCAGTGTCTCTGTTTTTCACTGTCAGCACTCACAGAGCCTGGTATTGAGACCTGCGATCAACAGAGCGTTGAGATTTGTGAGAGGAAGAAGAATGAGCAAACTGGGGGAGAAAATAGCCATCAGGGACAATCTCATTTACAGATGAGAGACTTTCCCATCACTGCCTTCTGTTCCTTGTGAATCTCTCACTCTCACCATCATGGTAGCAGCACAGAGTGGATCGGCTAATGCCAGCTCAGAGCACAGATCTGTCCAGCTGAGCTGCTCACAATCCATGCCTTATCTATTAGAGATAGATAACCCTTTCTCCAGTTCTCCCTCTCAATCCCACCACAACCATCCCTCCTAATGTGAAAACATCTCTAAAAAACTACAACTCACATTTGATTTGATTAGAGAAGAGAAGAGAATAGAAGAGAAGAGAAGAGAAGAGAAGAGAAGAGAAGAGAAGAGAAGAGTTTTTGTTTGCCGTCAACAACAGATCAGACAGCGGGCAGGCGGCAGCCGCCAGATGTGCTGTTCCAGAATGCACATGCTCTCTCTTTCCTCCTCCTCTCTCTCTCTCTCTCTCTCTCCCTCTCTCTCTCTCTCTCTCTCTCTCTCTCTCTCTCTCTCTCTCTCTCTCTCTCTCTCTCTCTCTCTCTCTCTCTCTCTCTCTCTCTCTCTCTCTCTCTCCTTCAAGGAAGACTGCGATGCAAGGCCCAAATAAATGGAATGACTGTGCGTGTGCAAGAGTTGGAAAAATACAGAAAGAGAGACAGAGAGAGAGAGAGAGAGAGAGATACATGTGTACCCTCTTAACACTGGCTTCATTAAGTAATCTCCTTGGGCTCAGCTGTGCTGCTTGGCTCTTTATGCAAGTGTCGATGACAATTAAGTCGCTTTACATGCTCGCCCAATCTCTGCCTCTCTTCAATAAACTGATGTTCACCACTGTCTCTGTACAGCACCGCGGAGGACACGAGACAAAGGGGAAATAATTACTCCCTTTCAATACTTATTGGAGAGAACAAATGAAGAAACAGAGAGGGAGAGCTCGCCTGTAGAAGGGGTGGAGACGGAGATTAAGAGCAATTACTATACGATGTGGGAAGGCTCTCATTACCGCGCCAATTAAAATGCGTCAAGACAGACAAAGCTGTTTCAAAATGATCAACAATTCACCCCTGCTGCTGACACTGCGATATCTGTAATCGCTCTAGGTCTAGTCTCAGTACTAAAACGCTAAAGCACTTCCATCTGTTGTGAAATTTGTGGACTGCAGCTGGTGCGTTAAGTCCAGCCAGTGCATTGCGCTACAGCCGCGCAACTCTATTCGCTCTCCAAGCGCCGGATCAGGCTTTATGAACGTTTGAAAGATGCTAAATATAAAAGCCGACACTGATCGCACACCAGTCTCCTCACGCGCAAAAGTCCTTCATTCAAGTTGAGTGACTGTTGGGGATGAACCGATTCTGTCAACTAGATAACTGCAAATTGCCAGCATGACGAGGGGCAAACGAAGCAGAATAGTTGGTTAAACAGCGCATCACTGGTCTAGGAACAGTTGTCAGATTTCTTTGGATAATTTCCAAGTACAGACTTTATCTTTTGGGGTGCAAACTGAAACGCGCGCGCCATTAGATGTAAAGTTTCCCTCGTAATTAACCCTGATTTACATTTACATTATGTTACATTATGTGAAACAAAGCACATAATGTGCAACCAAAAAGAGAAAATGAGCAATATTACCTGCGTTAATGAAAGCGAGTGCATTCTCCTTGCTTTCAGGTAAAGTCCTGAAGACAGATGTTTTAAATGAGTTTACTTTCTAATCACTCCAGCGAAGCTCGACTTCAAACTGCAGGTCAAGCTCAAGAGCCGCCTGTCGATCACACGGACCCCGAGTGGCCAAGAGCGAAACGGAGATGGAACCTCACCGGCGCGGAGTTCATGCATTGAATTTGCCCATTATTTTTGCGAATCTGTCCATCACACTTTACCGATGAATGAGAGAGGAAGAAAAAGGAAAAACGCAAGCATCGTCAGCGTTTGAATCTCAAAAAAGACGTGCGTAAATCCATATGGGTGAGAGTAGACTAATGACCTTAAAATGTTCCAGACATGTTTGTTAGGTTATTAACAGCTGTCTTCCCGCGAGGCGTCAGCACGCGTCCCGGAACCGCCGTGTGTGAGTGATGGGGAAGTGCGCGATGATAACTGCGCCTCGCACACTCCTCCCGCGCTGCGATCGATTTGACAAGAGAACTGCAAACTTGCCTTGCCCATTCCGTGCACGTGCATCGCAGCACCCCCGCCCCGCGTGCGATTTTTCAAGTAGCCACGCTAACTGGTGTCATCATAACTGTGAGAGGCTTTACTATCATGACAGCCTCGCTAAAAGAGAGTTAACTGATTTTTATTCTGAGGGCATTTTTTCGTTTGTCAAAATGACACTTCGAGCATGCCCGCCACAAAGTGCAGTTTTGTTTCAACCATTCGCTCTAACAGGTCAGTCCTCTTGAGATCGATTTTAGGTCCATTTCGTTCAGTCTCCCAACGTGGGCCTATTTGGATTCGATAATACATTTCTATGATGTAGCAAATTATGTTATCAATAGCAAATCACCACTCAAAGTTGAGCCTGGCATGTTAAATTAATTCTCCATTGTGAATCGCGAGGTTGTTTCATCACAGATACCGGTTGTGTATAATTTCTATCCTACCTAGCCACCTCCATAAAGTCATAAAGGTTTAACAAATGAAACCTCGGAATTTGTGTAAACTCACCTCCAAGATAAATATGCCATTGAAGGAATTAAAAGGTCTGGGTTAAACCACAGGCATCTATCCTTTGAAATGTATCTCCAATCTTAGGTTGACTCGATCTTTTAACATGCTTATAATATAAAGAAGTCGGATCAAATAGGAAATGTGAATCTTTGCATCCTTTTAAGGTTAAAAAAATAAATAATGAAAGATCAAAGAACAACAAGAAATATAAGAGTACTGCCAATGCACTCAATATTCCATGCTATTTATTCTTTTCCTCTATGGTCCGGACATTTACCTAATAAAATATTAACCACAAACAACCTTGTACAGGCCTCTAAGATGTTCACTGCTTGTTTTAATGGGACCGCGGGCAAAAAAAAGCTGCCCAACTGCACTTTTCATACGCAATGTATCGATTCATATCTTGCGGTGCAGTGCGCTGACTATTTTGACGCAGATCACGAGATGAGTGTGCAATTGATAGAGAGTTATCGCTCTTCGTTGACTTGCAGAGCTGAGGAGCTGTGTTGGTGAAACAGAAAATCCATAACACAGAATGCCAAAAGCTTGCATGTGACAGGGATTGTTTTTGTAACTATTTACTGGCTATAATTCACTGTTCTATAAAGGGAGTGTTAAATGGAGTTTATTATTCAACGCGCTTGCAATTCTGGACGTGAGTGTTGATTTCAGGACCATGGACAGCACACACTGCTTTCGCTGTTTCCCAGAATATTGCTTCAAGTAAACTTTGTAAAATTTTGAAGACAGCAAAATGTCAAGTATATCAAATAAATATTCGGGGTTCATTACAAGTTCAGCTCAATCGACAGCATTTGTGGCATAATGATGATTACCACAAAAAAAAAATATTTCGACTCGTCCCTTTTCTTTAAAAAAACAAAAAACGAGGTTACAGTGACGCACTTACAATGGAAGTGAATGGGGCCAATTGTTGGAGGGTCAAAACTCAAATATTATTGTAAAGTTGTTTAAATTGTCATTTTTACTGCGGCTTAAGGGTGTACAGCGTCACATCGTCATGGCAACGAAGTTGTAAAATTGGATATGAGTTTATGCACAAACAGTGAGTAGCCTAAGCGATTTTATCACACTAAAATCTAAAAATGTACGTCTTGCGGCTATACTTTTGAAACAGAGAGAATTTTAACGATTACCATCTGGCCCAATTCACGTCCATTGTAAGTGCCTCGTTGTAACCCAGCTTTGTGCTTTTTTCCTTTCTTTTTTAAAGGAGGGACAAGTCGAATGAATGTTTTGTGGTAAACATTATGCTACAAATGCTGTCGATTATCTTCTATTGAACCCGAAATATTCCCTTCAAGCATTTCCTGAGCTAGGACCCCTGACTACAGCCTCTACTGATTTGGCTGTCTACTTCAGGCCTACGAATGATTCGCCTGTGTATGCTCTGCAGCGTTTAATGCACAACCAGCACATGAGAGAAATAAAAATCGTAATAATGCTGATAGAGTAAAATTGGAGGAAAGGACACAAACGTCTTGTATCAGAGGGCTTGTGATATAGGATCCCCGTTGAGACATCTTCCTTCTGCAATTGTTCTCTCTAAGGAGTGAGCATTATGGAAATGTCTGATCATAACTTGAGGAATATTTCTTCCAAAACAATCAATATTTCCACATTTATCCCCCGAAAGAGAACGTTTTCTTGCTTTGTGGGACGCCTGGAGAAGCGAGTATGTAAGATGATCCGTCGGTAATTGATTTATTTCTGTTCGGTGGTAAGAATTTTTTTCCCATCATGAGATGAATTAGATTAAGTCGCGTTTATACACGCAGGATAATGGCTATTATGCATAAAGACAATGAAAATGGGTGATGGATGATGAAAAACCAATCTAATCTGGATTCCAAAGAATGCAGGCGAGAAAAGGAGAATCATTCAACTGAGCAGTGCTGAAGGATCAGAGCAAAAATTCATTTCCAGAAATTCTGACATCCAGGGTAAAAGGATAAAAAAGACAGATGAAGCTATGTTTTGTTTTTTTGTTTTTTACATTATTCTCATCATGTCTCATCTCCGGGCTTGAAGAGGTAACACCAGGGGTGCTTATTTACATGATACATTGTCTTCTGATGATATAGCACTTACAAAAGCACATTTCTACCGCACAAGTGCAGGGGAAGGAAGGTGGTAATAATTGCTCACTCCCCAACAATTCCACCAGTGACATCCCATTACTTTAAACACGACAAAATAAGGCCACCCGCGCACGGAAAAAGAATTCACTGAATAAGACATGAAGAAACAAGGCTGCCATTATTAGCTGTGTATAAGGTTCATCATCATGCCCGCGAATATAACTCTTCTGTTACTAGGAGTAATTACAGAGCGCGTGCAGCCCACCGCTCGCTGCGCCTTTAATAAACTGAACGTGTTCGAGCACATCCTCATTTAGCCTCTCTCTAACAACCGAGACAATGAAAGCAACATTAGTTCATCATTTAACCCTGACAAGTGTGCACAAGTTAGGGATCAAGCAAAACTCAGAGAGAGGGGGGAAGAAAGAGTGTTAAGAAACTATTGTGCAAATAAATGTATTTATTACTATCACAAACATTCTCACAATTATACTCTACAATTAGGAGAAATACAGTGCACGAGAATGAGTTGCAACGGTAGAATGAGACGTTAACATGACTCATTTATGGTGTTATACCGCCATCTAGCGGCCATGAAATTCCAGTGCCAGAGTGTGTCAATAGTTTTGAGGTAACAGAAACCAATGCACATTCAATTTAATATATCGCTTTCATAAAAACGACTTAAGTTATGAAACACAGAGTGAAAGAGAGACTTTATAAGACAAAAAAGTCCCCAAAGTTTAAAGACAGATGTCATCAATATGTCAGCATGTGACAGACAAAAAAAAAAAAAAAAAAAAAAAAAAAATCACGATATATTTACGTTTTTATTAACTAGAACGGAAGTGTGAACTGAAAGCAGAAGATTTGGGGTGAATTTTACTCATAATGTTTAAGTCCAAATTCAGTTCATTTTAACGTTCAACTTTGTCTTTACTGACAAAACTAGACGTCCGTTCTTGCCACTAATTTTGTAAGCCAACTGCTCCTTTTCAACAGAAGACATGCCATCGGATGTTGCTACCTTCGTGCACCACTCTCATAATGATTGCTCGCTGTTGTTGATTGAAGCTGCTTCATTGTCTGACTCTAGAGCTCCTCGGCCTGACCACGCCTTCATAAACATCAAAACAACTCATCCAACCATTGTTTTGCAGTTCGCAGCTGCTCTGGCTAAACATTTCCCAACTCAAACTCGTTTGCAAGCAGTATCGCACAACCTTATAAGTTTCTAGAACATAATATTAAAAAGATTTAGTTCTCAAATTCTCTCATATTTTACTCACCCTCATGCCATCCCAGATGTGTAAGTCTTTTTTTAATCTATTGAATACAAAGAGTTTTAGAAGAATATTTCAGCTCTGTAGGTCTAGTCAATGAAAGTGAATGGGTACCACATTTTTAAAGCTCCAAAATGCACATATAGGCAGCATAAAAGTAATCCATAATACTCCAGTGGTTAAATACATATCTTCAGAAGTGATCTAATAGGTGTGGGTGAGAAACAGATCAATATTTGAGTAATTATTTACTATAAATTCTCCTCCTGGCCCAGTAGGTTTTGATATACACAAAGAATGCTAATTACATTAAAGGAAGAAGAAAGTGAAAGTGGAGGTTGACAGTAATATATATATATATATAGCTTATATACTCATCTTATATACTCAATACTAATAACTTGATAAACAATGTTGAAAAGGCATCTTTGTATAAAAATGATTTATGTTAAAAGCCAAATTATGTAAATTCTATAAATACATTTTTATTTTGTACATGTATGTGAGAATGGTATAATAATGAGACTCTTAAAATATTTTAAAAAGCTTCATTTCAATTTCCAAATGCTTAAAAATGCAAAATGATCAAAAACCCAAATTAAATTATATTCTTTAAAATATAATAGAAATCCTTAAATACATTTACCTAAACAAAAACAAAAAAAAACTTAAAAATTACCAAAAAAATCCATATAAAATATCAGTTTATAGTGTCTGAGTATCAAAATACTCATAAAAAATACTATATAATAATATAGCCAATTTCACTGGCTACAAATGAAACAGTAACAGGCATTGTGATAAATATGAAACAGGTCATCTCCATTAATAATTAAAAGCAATATAAAAAGTTGCTTTAAATGTGGCTTGAGTGTTATACAAACAATGCAATCAATATAAACAGAGTCACATAGAATCCTAGCCTAATTTTGGGCAGCATTTTGCACAAACTCAAAAGCAGTTCAGTACCCAAAATATGTCTTTCAAGCTTGAAATGATCTGTTGACCTTGAATATGATTCTCGTATTGAAATGATAACCATAAACAAATGTAAGTAAATTATAAAACTGCACTAAAATCAGCTATTAAAGTGTAACTTTGCAACAACAAAAAAAGCGAGGTATAGTAAAACACCCAAAAATTATAATTCAAACTAATATGCCTGCCAATTAAGGTGTAAGGTGTGCATTTTTCAGTGAGCTACTCAGTAACTCCTGGTGCAGACATTAACAGCCAGAGAATGAACCCTTTTCACAGACCTGCTTTGACATGTTTCCGCCTTCTTTAACAACTTAAGTAGAAAAAATTTTTACATTTACAATTTTAAAATTATTTAGTGTAAAATTATAACATTGTATTTTTTTTTTATATATATATTACTCTGGATTACATTTTAAAAAATCAGTTACCATAGCAGCGACGAGACTTAACACAGCTGTTGAGGGAGTGACAGAAAATTTGGCCTGTTTCTTTCTTCTTACTGCCATTATCCAGCACTTTATATTTGTAATCTTTTTGCAAAGTTGTGAAAGTGTAATCACTGATTTTTTTATTTTGCTGTTGGAACAAACGGGTAAGAAAAATTGTAATGTGCTGTGGTCGCCCATTCACCGCCATTCAAGTTTAGCCAACTATGACGACTTCTGCTTAACAGTAGTAACAGTGCAAACTAAATGTATAAAACACAGGGGTATTTTTCTTTCTTATTTTAAAATGTGCACTCACATATCAAACACATTTGTAGGTAAAGCATAGCTAAAGTTTTAGGAATGGAGGGTTAGTCTGAGTGTGTTCAGCTATCTGTGTGTGCTCTGCTGGCTTATAGCCTACAGTTCATCTCTGGCTTGTTTTGCTCGCCACTGTGGGTGCTGGGTCACATGTCCAGCCGCAAGCAGGACTAACCGCATGAACTCCTCTAATTCAAAAGAGTAGTTGGTAAACTTAGGATGTTCTCCAAGAGTAGGGTGATGACCCTGAGACAGAAAAAATGGTAAATATTAGTAAATCATTGTGACTTAGATTAAAAATGATTCTAAATTAAAGATGATAATTACTATCATTATGAATGTGCAATGGCCCCAAAAAGTATTTGGACACTGAAAACACACTTAAAAATATCATTGCAAGTGGCACCTGCAAATAAATGGTACTAGACCTTTTCCAAGAACTAACTTCATTTTTCAGTTTCTGAAATTACTCAACTGGTCCCAAGGTCATTTTTAGTGGATATACAGTATAAAGTCAAGTTGACATAGGTGTTCTAGCAGAGAACCCACAGGTGTAGTTCATCACATTACCTATGGACATGTTCCAATTAGTTTGACAACCAGAAAGAGTTTTAAACATATTATTTTAAACAGTATATCTATTTCGCCCTTCAAAGTAAAAAAGCAATAATTACATACACTGAAATTGAGAAAAATGACTTCAAAGCCAGTCCTTGGCTTCAGTGTGGATTTTGCAATTTTCACACTTTTTTCTCTGAATCTGAGCACTGATGAGCCAAACCTCTATGTCACAGAACAGATCATGAGCTATGTTTCCATCCAAGTTGCAAATTTAATTCATGCAAAAAACATAATATCGCAAAAACAATATGCGAATAAAGCCGTGTTTCCATTCCATTGTTCAAAGAACAAAATCGTCACTTCTGGAATGTGCAGCCACTTTGACACTTTTATTAATAAAATACTCATGGTTTAGAGCACACAAACAAAACACAGCAAAGAACTTTGTCTCATGTCTGGCAGTGACAGTGCGTCACAGTTCTGGGAGCCCTATGTGTGTCCTCCTTATTTCTTTGCCGTGCGGATCTGCCATGTATTCTTCAAAAGTGTCAATAAACCTGCTTTTCGGCATAGTTCAAGTTTCTATCAACTTATTTGTTCTGCAATCTCTATGCAGGCTTTGGATTTTCTAGACACTGTTATTTTTGGATCCAGAGCAACATTTCAGCTGTGATTGGTCCTCTGGTTAGTCCAGTTATGAATGACTTATTCAGTCACATGAGTTTTTTTGATGCACGGCCAGGACGGAACCCGCATTGTTCCTCTTCAATCTGAGGTTCGACAATCAATGAGATGGCAATGAGATGCGCATCTTGTAAAATAATAATAAATTCAATTAAAATGTATTTAGTAAATGTGTTTCCATCATAGTTTATGGGCATTTCTTCTTATAAAATAAAACATTTATCCACCCCAAGTGAGTGTATATGTTTTTATACACATTTTGGAGATTTTATTTGCATCTTGGTGTTTCCATCCAGCAGTTTTTATGCGATATCCTAAAATACAATAAAAAATATGTGGATGGAAACCCAGCTATAGTCTAAGAGACCTGATTTGGTCATAACTTAATTTTGACAAAGTGTGGTTACTGCGCTTTCCCTTTACACGGCAGTATTGTTTTATCATTTAAAACCAAACAAACTTCTTTGGTGAAATTTTTTGCTTGAAGAGTGTGCTTGTGCTATGTGTGATCTTTCTATAATATTAATGCCACTTAGTTTGATATTTTGTTATCTAATGCAATTACATTCATACATTTTTAAGTGTGGCTTAAGTGTCTAGTAACTGAATTATAAGTATACACTTATTGTAATTATGCTACAGTATATAGTAATACTGAGATTAAATATAGTAAATTGGAATGATTCCCAGGCAGCAGTATGTGTGTGTGTTCTCTTCACCTTATCCTGGGGGAACACTTTGTCCTTTTTCTGCCAAGTCATGTAATGGACTCCCCTCAGTCGGGCCAGATCACGGTAGCAGCTCTCATCTTGACAGTTGTACCTGTGGAATACAGAAAGAGGGATGCTTTATGTCCCAAACTTAGCAGGCAGCAGCCCACAAAGCCTCCGTAGATTCAATTTGATGGATAACTGTTTAATTAGGTTGTATTTCACTGTCACACACACACACACACACACACACACACACACACACTGTCAGAGCCAGCTCAATGAGCTTGTCAGCTCATTTAGGGATGCTGCTTTCCTCCTAACACACACGCAGTACATTAGACAAGTAAATCACAGAAGGTTGACTGTGCCCACATGGATGCTGGAATTGATTAGTGCACTGGGTAGACATGTAACATGACATGCTATCTTAAAGTCAGCATAGGATGTCAAACACACATGGGAATTCATCATAACTTATCATGCACAAACAGTACTGTCAAATTGCAGTATCGGTAGTGAAACAGAAATAAACTTTTTAAAGAAACATGCAAAATGTGTCCTTGTTATGGTCATATGAAAAAAAGATGCATTATTTGAGGTGGAGTCATTAAATAGTTCACCTAAAAATAACATCTTTCATCATTTACACACCCTCATGCCATGCCAGATGTATATGACTTTCACCTGCAGAACACAAACAAATATTTTTAGAAGAATATTTCAGCTCTGTGGTCATCATGATGCAAGTGAATGGTAGCTGAAGTTTAAATCTCCAAAAAGCACATAAAGGCAGCATAAAAGTAATCCATGTGACTCAAGTGGTTAAATCCATATATTCAGATGCAATACGATAAGTGTGGGTGAGAAAAAGATCTATATTTTAGTCCTTTTGAAGATTTGAATTTAACCACTGGAGTCATATGGATTACTTTTATGCTGTCTTTATGTCCTTTTTTGGAGATTCCAAAAATGTTTACCCATTCACTTGCATTGTATGGACCCACACAGCTGAGATATTCTTCTAAAAATCTTTGTTTGTGTTCAGCAGAAGCAAGAAAGTCACATCTGGGATGGCATGAGGGTGAGTAAATGATGAGAGAAATTTAATTTTTGGGTGAATATCCCTTTAAAAATGTATGAATGTCATTGTATTTCGTTCTGGGAATTGATTCCAAATAGAATAGATTCCTCGATTCCGAGGCATTGGGAATCGAGAATCAACCCAAAGCTGGGAATCGACTCCACTCAGGGCATGATATATTTTGGACTGTGTTTATTTCCTTGGCCGCTAAACTACTACACATTTCAGGAAACTTTACAGAACTCTTTGAAATCACATAGTATAAATATTTTTCATCTGTATTAAGTAATTGTACAAGCCCTAAAAACATATCAGACAGCTGCTTTCCAGACCGAAATGTAGTGGACAAAAGTTATTGGACAATTACATACTAAAATAAACCTCTTTCTAAACACGAACAACATATGAGTGGTAACAGGCTTTTTTTTTTTTACATTATTTGCGGTAGTTTTTCAAAAAACAGGCATATCTGTTCACCCAACCTTCCCTTAAATTCATCCAATGGGATGAAGTATCACAAATTGGAATGTGAATATAGGCACATATTTAAATTTAGAATAGACCTAAATCTATATTTACATTATTGCATTTGGCAAAAAGCGACTTGCATTCAAGATAAACATTGAAACAGTTTGTGAGTTCCCTGGGAATCGAACCCATGGCCTTGGCGTTGCTATCGTCATGCTCTACCAGTTGACATATAGGAACATATATACATTTTCTAACATCAAATTATAATTTTGGAAAAAGGTTAAAAAATGTAAACTCTCATTTAAAAACTGCAGCTCCTCACCACAAACTGTTCATAAACCGTTTATAACTTTAAAGGGTTTTTAAAGTGCCTTGTTTGAAACTGTAAAAGTTAAAAAGTTAAAAGAATTTACATTCCTGAAGGTAACAGCACTACAATTGGGTGAAGTTGAACACACAGAACACTTAGAGAGCAGAAATGTACTCATGCCACCTACAATTCAAATATGACGGACCAGTCGGGAAGGAAGAGGAGGTGGGTCAGTCCGGCTCCATGCATCCCAATAAAGATATCAGAGTTGTGTGTGATGTGGATCTGCTCCAGAAACGACATCTCTCTACAAACACAAATCACCTTTAAGTGCAGTGCGGTCCTAATGCAAACATCAAATCAACTATCTCCAAAGAAATCAATACATTTTAAAAACAAGAAAGACTAAATTACTCACTTGAATTTGTAATCCACCAGTTTGACCTCAAATAAAGGCACTGTCTTCAGGGCATTTATAAGCTGCACACACACACACACACACACACACACACAGCGGGGATTCAGAGGGTGATTAACGAGACCTCACACTCATGTGGACAGAGGCCAAGTAAATCAAGGCTTTTTAGCAAGCAGGAGTCTCCAGCAAATAAGATTTTAAACGGGCAGTTAAGGAACCAGAGTGATAAATCAATGATAAGCAAAGAGACAGAGGGAGCTCCTCACCTCCAGCTGGTTTATTATCTTACGGTACTCAGTGCTTCTTGCCAACAGTGTGACACGAACTTGGCCTTCCTGACAGAGTAAAAAGTTAGACATGTGCAATTATTTTTTAAACTATACATTTAGATGGGTAAAGAGGGAGAAAATGTATATAATGTGCATTACAAGACAGAACTGGGCTCCTCCATTGACAAGTGACAAACACAATGACAATATGTAGGCATAAATTGTACAACTGTGCCATCTAGTGACAGATGGAGTAATCACTGCACTGATTATATGGCCTTATAATTTAAACATTATTGCAAATCCACAAACACAAGAGACTGTGGAACAGACTATTGAAACTGTGGCATATACTAAATAATACTGTATGGCTGTTTTCTATAAAGGTGACATCTGTGTGTGTGTGTGTGTGTGTGTGTGTGTGTGTGTGTGCGTGCGTGCGTGCGTGCGTGCGCGCGCGCGTGTGTCTGTCAAGAAGACAAAGGGGTGGAGTGATTTAATGAGCAGCTGAGGGTCAGGACCAAGTGTGCACGAACACACACAAAAATACATTACTGTAGCCACAGATTTATGTCAGCATGTTGCAACCCAGTGAAACAATGTAGCATTGACTGCTGTTTTCCATTTTCCTTTTTGATTTGAAAGGAGTATCCCCTAAGAAACATGTTTTAGATCAAATAGTTTTCCTAAAAATGGATGTCTACATATGTGAACAGTGGGACTGTTATATTTTATAAATAATACCAAGCTAATTAAAGTCAGATTTTTTTTAATCAAATTGTTTATTATGTTTCCAGGAGTGTTGTTTATTCATGTTTTTGAAATGTTACAGACATTACATCAGAAATTAGCATAAATTACTCTGATTCAAACTATTGGCCAGCATCATCCAAATGTTAAAATAAAATTATGCTTGAAAAATTCTTAATCTATGTACTGATTACCATCGTCCCATGTCTGACAAACACGTTGAGTGGTCCAAACATCATCTGCATCCTGAAACTGAACTTTTGACCAGATGTTAGGAGTGAATGCACTTGGCTGCATAGGAAAGCAGTAGGATGCTCCCTTGCTCCCTAATTAGGGAATTACTAAACCTCCAGTGTGCTGTCTGCCAGCATTGGTCTCAGAACAGTTTGAAATTCACCTTACTCCATATAAAGACCCTGAAAGCAACATTTTCCAGCTTTTGGATGCATCGATTGTTTCTCAATGTGATAATGCACAGTAAATAGAGGACAAAAATGAGCCTATAGTCCCCGTACATGGTCATTGTGTTTAACAGCATGTCGTTTCATGATAGGGTCGCGGAAGGATAACATTTCCAAAATTACACGATGAACAATTAATTCAGTGTGTATTAGTGTGGTTTTGTAAACATCTCATTAAGAGACTATGATATTCTCTCAATATACAAGTATATAAGAATCATGACTAGTATGTGCATATTTTTGTGTGCGTTTGTGCATTGTGCAATATTATTACCTTTGGTCCCTCTTGCGGGACATCGAGTCGATAAAGGACATGCTGGGAAAACGCCCTGAACATCCCCTCACTGTGGCAGTCAGAGATCTATCAAAGTACACAAACATGTAGCAAAGAAACAGGCACACACACATCCGTCAGTTATATCTACCACACATTCACTTTAAATAGAATACATGCCATTTGCAAATACATGGCGACAGAATCCTAAACATGAGGATAATTTGAACGACAGCACCAGATGTGTTCAATCTCATACAAGGAAATATTCTATATCACACACACACACACACACACACACAGCTTCCACTAATGTCATGCAGAGACGGATTAACATAGACAGATGACAGCAGATGTAGAAAAAACATGAGCACAATAGAGCAATAATGTAAGTTAATACAGTTAAAGGAATTATTCTGGGTTCAATACAAGTTAAGATCAATCAAAAGCATTTGTGGCATAACGTGGATTAACACAAAAATTTATTTAGAATCATCCAATTGAGGGTTACAGTGAGGCACTTACAATGGAAGTGAATGGGGCCAATTTATGGAGGAAATGTGAAGCTTACAATTTTATAAAAGCCCTTACAATAATTCTTCTGTTAAATTGTCATTTTTACAGTCGTTTTTGGGGTTTTGGGTTTGTTGACATTACATCGTCATGGCAACAAAGTTATAAAATTTGCTATAACTTTACACAGAAATGGTAACCGGTTTTATCACACTAAAATCATGTTAACATGCAGATTTTTTGTCTTGTTGCTATACTTTTGAAACAGTGTGTTTTTTAACATTTACCGATTGGCCCCATTCACTTCCACTGTAAGTGCTTCACTATAATTATATTTTTTTTTTTTAAAGGAGGGAAAAGTCTACATTAATTTTTGTGGTTTAATATTATGCCACAAATGCTGTCGATTGAGCTTAACTTGTATTGAACCTGGAATATTCCTTTAAGGAAAAATAGTTTTTAAAAAAAGAAGAAAAAAAAAGCAGCATGACTATCAATTAGGATTTGGAAATGTAAGGGCATAATGCCACATAAATTATTCAAGCAATGTTTTTTGTCTTTAGGATACTTACAAGAGGGGTGTTGTAGAAAAGGCCATATCGCATTCTCGGAAGGAGAGAGAAAAATGCGTCTCTAAAACACACCTGTGGCAATATATTAATTTAGGGAGTAAATATATGAATTTAAGGAAAAGTGGCACATGTGAGAAAGGGTGATGTGATACAATGTAAAAGTATTTTACCCTTTTAGAGTCAAAATGTTTGAGGTGGATGATGTCATAATCCGAGAAAGCTTGCCATGTTTCACTGAACAAGTCTCCATATCCATACACACTCTGATAGGCAAAACAAAATTAACTGTATAAACATTTTTTTTAACATTAAACTTAATGGTCATTGACAATGTAGTTAGTTATGCAGCAGTCATATCGCCCTGTAGCTCAAGACTGGTTGCCACTAAAGCTAAGCAGCATTGAGCCTGGCCAGTACCTGGATGGGAGACCTCCTGGGGAAAACTAAGGTTGCAGCTGGAAGAAGTGTTAGGGAGGTCAGCAGGGGAGCTCACCCTGCAGTCTGTTTGGGCCCTAATGCACCAGTATAATGATGGGGACACTTAACTGTATAAAGGCACTGTCTTTTGACTGAGAGGTTAAACTGAGGTCCTGACACTCTGTGGTCATTAAAAATCCCAGGGCTTCTTGTAAAAGAGTAGGGGTGTAACCCTGGTGTCCTGGCCAAATTCCCCCTATTGTCCCCTCTCAATCATGGTCTCCTAATACTCCCCATCCATAAATTGGCTCTATAACTCTACTCTCTCCTCACCACCAATAGCTAGTGTGTGGTGAGTGTACTGGCACACTATGGCTGCTGTCACATTGCATACTGGTAGTGGTTGAGGAGAGTCCCATTTTCACTGTGCACAGCGCTTTGATTGTAATGTCTGAAAAAGCGCTATATAAATGCCACATTCATTCATAGTCTGTTATTGGAGGCACTTTCTTATTGAAATGAATAAGCCTGAATTAAAGAATCAGTTCACCCGTTTACTTGTCTTTTTATGCATCTGTGGAACACACAAAAGATCTCCTGACTGTTCTTTTACATACAAGGTAAGTCTTCCAGCTATAGCGTTCAAATCTCATTCATGCATTCGCATGTACAAAATTAAAGAGATTATTCACCCAAAAATGAAAATTCTCTCTTCATTTACTCAACCTCATGCCACCCCAGATGTGTATGACATTCTTTCTTCTGCATAACACAAACAAAGAATTTTAGAGGAATATCTCAGCTCTGTTTGTTCTTACAATGCAAGTGAATGGTGACCAGAACTTTTAAGATTCCAAACATCACATAAAGGCAGCATAAAAGTAATCCATAGGACTCTAGTGGTTTAATGCATTTCTTCAGAAGCATTATGATAAGTAAGAGTTAAATCCATGTCAATATTTAAGTCCTTTTTTACTGTAAATCTCCACTCTTACTTTCAAAATGAGAGTGGACAAACAAAGCTGAGATATTCTTCTAAAAATCTTAATTTGTGTTCTGCAAATGAAAGAAAGTCATACACATCTGGGATGGCATGAGGGTGAGTAAATGATAAAATAATTTTCACTTTTGGGTACACAATTAGTCACGAGACACACAAGAACCAATGCCATCTAAAGTCTTTCTAAATTGTATGGATTCATTTTATGGTACATTAATGGTGCTTTTTGGCCTTTTTTGGAGTTTAAAAACACAAAGTCATACAAGTTTGGAACATCATACGGGTAAATACTTGATGAATACTCCAATATTGCAGTAAGGTGATCTGATCTAATGACATAGTTTCAGAATTCAAGCATTGTAACATTCATTGTGATTATTAATCATTCATGCAGGCCTGTCATTAACTATGAATATTTGAGGTCTAGCTACACTCCCAAATCAAGGTGTTGTCTTTAAACAGATCATACAGTCTAACCTAGATTAAGGCCACATCCACACCAATCTGTTAAAGTTTGAAAAGTCTGCATTTAGTTTCCTAATGTCATTCATTTTTTCAAAGTATGTGGTTATAGAGAGCATTTTAAACAGTCTGTGTCAGTGGGGGAAGACACCCTTCTAGTGTGCGTGAAAGGCAAAAACGTATGTTCAGACGAAAACGTATTAGTGTGGACATGGCTTTACTAATCTAGCTAATAGATGATGCCTTACCTAAAATACTCTCGTTAAACCTGTTTGATAACAGTTTTTAATCCTTATTTTAGTCTATCTTAATCTACTACCAAAACAACAATCCAACAGCATGATTTAAAGTCTGGCAACACAGAAAAATGTTAAGAAAATACAAAAGGGGGTCCTGGGTAGCTCAGTGAGTAAAGATGCTGGGGCATGCTGAGTGACACAAGCCAGGTCTCCTAAGCAACCAAATTGGCCCAGTTGATAGGGAGGGTAGAGTCACATGGGGTAACCTCCTTTTGGTCGCTATAATGTGGTTTGCTCTCGGTGGGACGTGTGGTGAGTTGGATGCCACGGGTAATAGAGTGAAGCCTCCACATGCGCTATGTCTCTGCGGTAACACACTCAACAAGCAACGTGATAAAATGCGAGGG
Source organism: Moxostoma hubbsi (assembly GCA_032164185.1). Taxonomy (NCBI): domain Eukaryota; kingdom Metazoa; phylum Chordata; class Actinopteri; order Cypriniformes; family Catostomidae; genus Moxostoma; species Moxostoma hubbsi. The sequence continues at coordinate 11,972,762 of JAVLUX010000186.1, forward strand.
TTGACGGTCTCAGACGCGGAGGAGATTCGCCCTCCGCCACCCAGATTGAGGCGAGTCACTACACCACCAAGAGGGCTTAGAGTGCATTGGGATTTGGGCATTCCAAATTGGGGAGAAAAAGGGGAAGGAAAAAATACAAAATATTAGTTCCAATTGAATTATTTAGGCTGGTTTTATTTTACTCAAAAATTATTTAGGCTGGTTTTATTTGACTTAACCTTAAACTGAGATTAAATCATGATTTGTCCTATAATTCTCAAACATTAAACCTTGTTTAAAAATAATCATGATTATTTTTCAAGGTAGATTATTCTTGATTAACTTTAATCCTGTTGCTCCATTACTTTAAACTCAGATTTAAAATTCAGTTAAGGATTCATTTTAAACTTTCAGCTGAGGAGGTTTAAATATAGAAAATGGCAGCACTTTTTTGGTTGATTGGGGACAATGAAAGGGTACCTCGAAGAAAAAAATGGGAAAGACTGAACCCTGTTGAGTTTTGTGACAATGAGGAATTTGCAAAGAGGTATAGCTTCAACAAAGAAACTGTACTATATTAAATTAAAAAAATTGGACCCCTAATTAAACATAGCAGTGACCGAAATGCAGCTGTACCACCATTGCTCCAGCTTCTGATAGCCTTGAGCTTTTTCCGCTGGTTGTTTCCAGATGGTGGATGGAGATCTTTCTGGAGTTCATAAATCAACTGTTAGCAGAATTGTTGGAAGGGTATCAGGGGCAATTACAACTCTGAAAGATCAGTATATAAGATTTGCACTGACAGGCTGAACACTGGCTGGATTTTATACAGGAACTGGTTTTATAGGAGTTATAGGACCGATTGAGTGCACCCACATTCGGATTCAGAACCCTGGTGGAGAAAATGAAGAGTTGTTTTGCAACAGGAAGGGCTAATGTTCCAATGTTCAAGTAGTGTGTGATGAGAAGAGCCAAATCTTCCAACATTGTGGCAGGATGGCCAGGATCAATACGTCAATAGGATCTTTGACAATAGACACCTGTGTGCTTTGCTTGAAAGCCATGCATTCCAGGGTCACCTACCAGGTTAATGGCTACCGCTGTAATGCCTACATGATGATCCCCCTCTTGAACCCTATAACACCAGCAGAGAAATGCTACAACTCCTGCCACATTGCAGCAAGTGGTCTTGTAGAGAGTGTTTGGTGTTTGGAAAAAAGGATTCCTTGCAAGCAGAATGGGCTTCGAACAAAGCTTGAGACAACACTGATGGTCATTGTTGCAGGAGCAGTATTATACAACTTTGGGAAAAGATTTGGAGATCAGCTACTACAGGAGTCTGAAGAGGATCACCCAAATGAGGACCAAGAGGATGCACAGCAGGAGTGCAGGAAAATATGTCAAATATGTAAACACAAGAGAGCGAGAGAAACATCAATGCACTGCAATATACTTTCAATACTATTAATTATTAAAATTGAATTCAAAAGAATTGCTTGAATATCCTTCCTTTGCACAAATACCATGACCGATTTAAAGTGGTTGCCTTCTTGTACTCCATCCATCCATCCATCCATCCATCGACAACCACTTATCCTGTACAGGGTCGCGGGGGGCTGGAGCCTATCCCAGCTAACTTTGGGCAAAAGGCGGGGTACACTGCACCACCATCTTTGGATGGTGGGAGGAAGCCAGAGCACCCGGAGAGAACCCACGCAGACACGGGGAGAACATGCAAACACCACACAGATGGCAACCGGGGTTTGAACCCACGACCTTCTTGCTGTGAGGCGACAGTGCTAACCGCTGCACCTTAATGTAAAATTACAGTCAGATATCATTTACATACAGTATTGTTAAACATTAAAAAATAAACATTAAAACGAAATATTGTTTGAACACTTACTTGTAATTTTAAATTTTAATTAGACTGTTTTTATCAATTTATCTAGATTTCATTAAAACAAATTTGACCTGGTTCTAGTTCTCTGCAAATTTTGTCTTTTTGACAAAGATAAGGGAGATATTTGTTGCAGGATGATCTGGATGATTTTTTGAGACAACTGATCATTTCACTTGCTGGTGGACCTCCTCCCATGAGAAAAGTTTCTCTCCATTCCTCTCTTTTTTCCAAGTTTTTCCAACAGACTTTTAAGTTCATCACATCTCGCTTGTCCTTGATACCCGCAGACACGTTAAAGCTGGTGCTTAGCTGGACCCAAACCTCTTCTCTTTTTCTTACGGTAACATTATCTGTCTTTGATTATAGTCCCATCCTGTTCCATTGATTGAGATTTCAAATTCTTCTCATTGCTTGTGAAATTAGTACTTCTTATGCGTGGCTGCATCATTTTCTTGGCTTTCATTTGATCTGCCTTTTGTGCCACTGATCTGTCTAGGTAGCAGGTATTAACCACTGTAGAGAATTTTAAATAATTTTACCTGCATGAGTTTCTTTTTCACAGAGACAATTTTATGTTCTTACTCGAAAATAAAATAGTTTTATTATTTTTTTGTTATACTGTTTAATCCATTATTGCGGACAAAATTAATCACAAGTGAAAAATTTTATCACAGGTTAACATTTTAATCACTGATTTGTTAATCCATGTTTAAATTTTAGTGGTGCAACACAACTCAAATTAAAATAAATCCTAGATCAACAAATCTTTGATTAGCTCTAAACTCTTATAATTTAATCCTTATTGTTGCAACCCACCCTCAGTCATATTGTTTCATAAAAAAAAGCCTCCCTCCTTCTCCACACCCCTTCATTCTTCCCTCTCTTCCTTATGCTTGAAAAACTCATTTATGAACAGGCAGGATAAGGTTTCCTCGTAAATCACACTAATTTCTGCCCACTGTTTTCTCTTTATCTTTTCAGCAGTACAACACCTGAAACGGAGGCAATACATTCATTATCAAACCTTCTGTTACTGTGTTTTCTAATCCTGACAAGTAAAAATTCTACTAGTGACAAGTTCTCTCTGAGTCCTTATGGTTGATGATATATTGGAAAATATGTTTCCAGAACACAGTGTTTTTGTGCATGTTAGAGAGAAGAACACTTACTGTGTCCCACATGACGATGTTTATGTCACGGCTGAAGGAATTGTTGATGTGTTGGGAGATGTATAGATTAACAAAGTCACAGAAATGGTGATACATGTTTACTCCTGCAAAATACACATGAGAGATGCAGAGCATTGAAATGTGTTTTATTAAAAACCACAAAGCATATGAGCCTAGGCCGCTGTGCAAGACAAACATGAAAAGGCACATGCACCTTAATCAGGGTAGACGCCATATTTAATTTCATTCATGACAACTCTCAGAAAGATTAGATTAGCTTGTTAAAGGTGCTGTAAGCGATTTTTTTCATAGAAAGATGTACTCCCTGAAAGACGTTAATGTAATAAGTGTCCTGAGATGGTTTTCTGTGACAGCTCTGGACTCTGTAAACAGCAAACAAAAATGTGCCCACGGTCAGCGGACAATGATGCTTCTCATAGTTCTCATAGTATTGTAGTTGCAGCAAATTATTGAGGCTAACTGCCATTTTTAAGCCATTGTGTTCATAACAGTTGTCAGTTGAGGGTGCTATGATGCTGCTGTTGTTTTAAACAACCATTTCTGCACGATATCAGTCTCAATAAAACTCATTTGTTATCTCTGGAGTGCACGGTTTTGGAAAGAGGGGCGTGGCTAATTCAACGGCTCAGTCTCATGGAAGTAGAATGGCTGAAATCACTTACAGCACCTTTAATGTGGGTATGACATATTTGCTGCAGCTAAGCAAGTACGGAGACATTCTAGTTAAGTGTGCTTCTGCTACTGCACATAGAAAAACACAAGACATGCCTCATCAAGCCTGTATGACATGCTGCTGCACAATTAGTCAAATACAATCCCCATGTAGCAGATCTAGACCTTGTGGACCTGGGTAGGAGGAGGGTTTTAGAAAAAACACTAGCAGAGTGCTGCAGTAAAACTGGCTTACTTGCAAACTGAGCAAACTTAATGTTAGGCAAACAGAGGTATGCAAGTTGATTGGCTACCCAATTACACATCTAAGGTCCTACCAGCTTGTGCCATTCATTGTTTCATGCCTGAACTAAGTAATATGACACAAATAAAAAAGAAACTGTGAGGGATAGAAGGATAGTCTTTTCAATGATGTTGATTGTTCAGTTGGCAAACATTAAAATACATCTTGTATCGTGAAAATGAGAAGTGATCTAGGACATTAAAGCAATAGTTCACCCAAAAATGAAAATACTGTCATAATTTACTCAAGTTTACACTTTAACTTGTGTTGTTTTAGCACTAAACAAGTTCTCCTGAGAACAAGCAAGCCACTGTGAACAAACTTCTTACATGCACTCATGTACACGCAAGAGACATCAAAATGTTAGCTGAAAAATGACTACAATTTGGGTAGTTTCTCACCAAAACCTATCGTATATCTTCAGAAGACTTGGAATATGATGCACGAGTTGCATGGACTACTTTTTAAGCTTTAAAGTGAGTTACAAGCTGCCATTGTTTTGAAAAGACAGACAGGGATATTATTTTATGTTCTGCATAAGATAGAAAATCATACAGGTTTGGAATGGCATGAGGGTAAGTACGACAGAATTGTAATTTTGGGGTGGACTATTCCTTTAAGGCTGTATTTTCATCCCTCACTGCCTCGTTTTCATTGAAGCTAAATTAAACATGCTGTCTTCCCTGATAAAGGTCCATTATCCCAAACATGTACAAACTGATAACCTGCATCCAGCTTCATGAAGACAGTGGGTCTATCGATTATGACATCACAATGCTCGTCATCTGAGGGGAGAAAGTCAAGCTTGGAGTATGTCTGCAATTCAGCAAACCTAAAAAAGGAAAAACCCAGAGGTCTCTGAGCAATGGAATTCTTCCCATGTACACAAGTCATTATAAAAACAGCCTTGAGTAATTTTGTATCCCACCCTCTCCTTTCTGTTTATTCCTCTGTCTAAAAAACTATACTCTTCTGAAATCTTTGATCTGCAAACTGTTCTTTGAGAGCAAACTACCTTAAAGTGATAGCTCACCCAAAAGTCACTTCTGAAGACAAAGATTAACCTCTGGAGTCTTTTGGATTACTTTTATGCTGCCTTTATATGCTTTTTGGACCTTAAAAGTTCTATCCACCATTCACTTATATTATTATTATTATTATTATTTTCCCAATTTGGAATACCAATGTCCTTGAGGTGGCGTGGTTACTCACCTCAATCCGAGTGGTGGAGGACAAGTCTCAGTTGCCTCCGCTTCTGAGACAGTCAATCCATGCATCTAATCATGTCGCACGCAGTACACGACACCGCAGAGACTCACAGCATGTGGAGGTTCATGCTACTCTCCGCGAATCCACGCACAACTTACCACACGCCCCATTAAGAGTGAGAACCACTAATCGCAACCACGAGGTGGTTACCCCATGTGACCCTCTCTAGCAACCGGCCAATTTGGTTGCTTAGGAAACCTGGCTGGAGTCACTCAGCACGCCCTGGATTCGAACTCGTGACTCCAGTGGTGGTAGTCAGCGTCAATACACGCTGAGCCCCCGAGCTGAGATATTCTTTAAAAAATCTTTGCTCGTGATCAGCAGAAGAAAGAAAGTCATACACATCTAGGATGGTATTAGGGTGAGTAAATAATTAGAGAATTTTCTTTTTTGGATGAACTATCCCTTTAAAGGTATAGAGTTCATGCAAAAAAATAAATAAATTGTCATCATCAATTTACTCACACGTAAAGCTATCGAATGGCTTCAGAAGCCAGGAATATAGCACAAAATGCATATAGACTAATTTGATGGTACTTTTAAGGTGCAATTCAACCTTTTAAAAGCTTGACAACCACTGGTAATAGTCGACATTTATTGTATGAAAAAGACCAGCAAGAATATAATATTATCTCCTTTTGTGTTCCACGAAGGAAAGAAGTTCATGTGGGATTGAAACAATGTAAGGGTGATTAAATGATGACAGAAACGTAATTTTTGGTTGAACATAGAAATATCGCTGATCATTGCAATGTTAGTATGAGAAGAGTATTTTTAGTGAAGTTTTGTAACAAGAGGAGAAACAAATACATTTAGCAAAAGCAAATGGTTTCTATTTGCAATAAAAGCCTATGAAGTTATCTGAATCAATGTTTTCAGCAATAGGCTTTTTTATTAGTAATTGTTAAGTTATTTACCAAGACTGAAGAGGACTTTTGTGTGTTCCTTCTGAGGCTAGTGCTTGACTATTAATGCTGCAGTGACCACCAATCTCACCCTCTTTAAAGAAATCCTCTTTATACCTGCAGTGACATAAGAGGAAGAGAGACAGAGAGAAACAGTGGGGTAATTTAGACAGGAAGTTCTCACAGCGCTGTCAGACAGAAAACAATTTCACACAGATCCACATTTTCCTTGACCTCCCCTGACCTCTCATGACCTCTGCGGGAATTCCTCAAGTCCAGGTAAAGGTTTGTGGCCCTGCAGAACTGCATATGACTTGTGCACTTCAGAGAAGAATCCCCCTTTAAAAATCATAACATATCAGTAAAAGTGACATTCGAAAGAGTAACGAGCCATTCACAACTAAATCATTTTTTTGGTCTTATTGGAAAAGACAGAGCAGCTGAGGTAAAGGCTTCAACAGACAGGTGGGCAGGTGAGATGGGAGCTTTTGTGATCAGAGAGCATAGTGTAAAGGTGAGATAGAAGGTAAGAGAGGGACTCACAGGACTCAGTGGCTTGCACAACATCTTCATCTCATTGAGTCGCTCCCTCACATAGCCAAAATCTGCCTGCTTCCAGAACAATTCCTGGGCAGTCTGAATAGAACTAGCCCTAAGAGAGAAAAAAAAAGACAACCATTATCAATATTTTGAGTATGTACTACAACATTATAAACAGGTATTCTTATATTTAAAGGTCAGGTCTTAAAAGTATAGTTCATACAAAAATTTTAATTCTATTATTTACTCACCCTCAAGTTATTCCATACAATTAAAGTGAATGGTTTATGAGGCTATCATTCTATCTAGCATCTCCTTTTGTGTTCATATGGGTTTAGAAGAAACATGAGGGTGAGAAAATTATGACCGAATTTTTGGGTGAACTATTCCTTTAAAGCTATTTTAACCCTTTGATGAATAATGTCTACTTCAGTACTTATCTTTCAAAACCAGGTTAAACCATTAGGAGTATTATATGTGTCATTGTGTTTTTTATTTATAACAACAAATTAAAAAAGACTGACAAAAGTTGTGAAGCACCAAGTACCTCCAGAATATTTACCATTATCTAATGGACAGATTTCATTGTAATACTCTTAAATACATTAATATATTTAGATATTTGTAATTTAATAATTCAGACTTTAGAGGCTAATAATATCAGTCCTTCTGCACTTGAGTGACAGTGGAAAAATAGGCTGCATTCAAATGTTGGTAACTTGAATTAGCAAGTGTTAGTAACAGGTATTTTGTGGGCTAAAAGAACACAACTTTGCTTTCCATGGAGATAGGGTTTGCTGTCCATATGAAAAGAGACATTTTTAGGGATAGATTTACAATGGTCTCCACTGGATAAAATTTTTTTTTTGGAGTTTGTGTAAACTGAAATTTCATAGAAAGATGTTTTTTTTTCAGTGTTTTGTCAGCAGAACGATCCAAAACACCGACACCAAATATGACATTTTTGCTGCAATTCCTATGGAGCCATTCACAACAGGGGCGAACCTTCGAGCTGACAAATGATATATATATACCGTCGGCCAATAGTTTGGAATTATGTACAGATTTTGCTCTTATGGAAAGAAAATGGTACTTTTGTTCACCAAAGTGGAATTCAACTGATCACAATGTATAGTCAGGACATTAATAACGTGAAATATTACTATTTTACAATTTGAAAAAAAAATTCGGAATTTCTTAAACTACTTCAAAGTGTTCTCATCAAAAAAATCCTCCTCATGCAGTAATGACAGCTTTGCAGCTCCTTGACATTCTAGCTGTCAGTTTGTCCAGTTACTCAAGTGACATTTCACCCCACGCTTCCTGTAGCACTTGCCATAGATCTGACTGTCTTATTGGGCACTTCTCACATACCTTACAGTTTAGCTGATCACACAAAAACTCCATAGCTTTTCACACTCTTTTCCAATTATCTGTTGTCCAAAGTCTGTATTTCTTAGCCCTCTCTAACCTTTTGTTTTGTTTTTGTTTTTTCAAAAGTTGCTTTTTCTTTGCAATTCTTCCCATAAGGTCTGCACCCCTGAGTCTTGTCTTTACTGTTGTACATGAAACTGGTGTTGAGCAGGTAGAATTCAAGCTGTCAGCTGAGGACATGTGAGGCATCTATTTCTCAAACTAGAGACTCTGATGTACTTATCCTCTTGTTTAGTTGTACATTTGGGCATTCCACATCTCTTTCTATCCTTGTTAGAGCCAGTTGTCCTTTGTCTTTGAAGACTGCAGTGTACACCTTTGTATGAAATCTTCAGTTTTTTGGCAATTTCAAGCATTGATAGATTTTATCAAAAATAACTTTTTTTAAATAGTGATGGTGCTGTTTTTTTACATCAGTAATGTCCTGACTATATTTTGTGATCAGTTCAATGCCACTTTGGTGAATTAAAGTACCAATTTCCTTCCGAAACAGCTAAATCTGTACATTATTCCAAAATTTTGGCAGCCAGTGTATATATTGTATATAAACATATACTGTATAAACATATACTCTCTCTCTATATATATATATATATATAGCTTTAGGGTGTAAATACAAAATATTAATTTTAGACTCCCAAACAGTCTTTTGCAAATAGAATAGAACAGAATAGAAGAACAGGGAGCCCTGCAACAGATGGCTTACTGAACATCAAGTCAGTCTGGGATTACATGAAGAGAGATAGATAGAAGAACTGAGGTGAATACTCCAAGAAGCTTGGAACAACCTGCCAATAACCAAGAAAAACTGTGTTCAGGTGTTATTTGTCAAGTACCCCAAACCATCACAAGGATTTACTAGAAAATAAATAGATAGTAGGGAATAATGAGACGTGTAGGACTGAAGACTTTGAGTAGGTCATTGAAGAAAAGCGTACCATCCTGAATCAAGTCTGGTACACACAGGATAGCTGAACCTGTGCTCTGGGGAGCAGTTCCTTTCATAGCCCCAGCAGGCCTTCCTGTGCAGCAGAGCATCCTGCCATAGCCAACAAAGAAGACAAAGCTAAATGTACACCATTGCAACATATCATCACATTTATAATCATCTTATGGTCATAATTGTTTTATTCAGATTCCCATTAGTCTCCATAAAGTGGTTGCTTGTCTTTCTAGGGTCCACATAAAAATACACAATCAAAATAATTAGTTTGACAAAAATAATTATAAAGCTACTGCATCCACAACAACAAAAATGCTTTTTCACATTTCACTCACCTTATAATGTATAATTATTACAATGTGACAATTATAAAAATGTATACATAAAAAAAAAAGAATTAAATTTAAATTAGGAAAATAAGTCTCTCATCATTTTGCCGTCCCAGATGTGCATGACTTTCCTTCTACTGCTCAATAAAACTAAGATTTTTAGAAAAAAAAATCAGCTCTGTAGGTTCTTACAATGCAAGTGAATGGTGGCCAGAACTTTGAAGGTCCAAAAAGCTTATAAAGTCAGCATAAAAGTAATCCATAGTGGATTCCATAGATCCACAGACTCCAGTGGTTAAATCCACATCTTCAGAAGCGATATTTTTGAATTGATATTTATTTATGAATAAAGCACTATTAAAACAACAGACTGTTGACCAATGTGCTGTACAGTAATAAAAGTAAATAATATAAAACCCCAAGAGATTGACAAACAAACAAATAAAAAAATAAACCACACCAAAAAAAAAATAATCAAATGTTAACAGAAAAGAAAAAACAAAAATGTACGGGTCAATGACGTGACAGAAGTTTTTTTGTGTCCATATGATATAAATGTACAAATTACTTGCATACATTCCTTTATTGAGGACCTATTCTAAAAGTTCGGAATATTTGGGGCATGATGGCAAAAATGTCAATGTGGTGTAACCGTAAAAACTTTGTACCAAATAATTACACTTGCTTATAAAAGGTGAAATTCTCAATATAACACCCTATCAACTAGTTTGCCATAATCTTACATTAGAACTATTTAATAGTAAATAATATACTGGAACACCATTGTTCTGAAAATTTAAATTAATTTGGGGGATTTTGTCAGTCAAGTTAATTTCCTGAAGCGTCAAGTTGGTGTAACCACAATTCAAGGAGCCATTTTGTTATATGCAAGAAGACCGTGTGGCAGTGAATAATATCATAGAGAAAGACCCCTGATGACACTAACTGCTGCATAAAAAGTTTTGAAAACATGTTTTTACTCTGATTTGTTGTTGTCAGATGTTTTTTCTTTATTGAAATAAAATAAAACGCCAAGTTTACTTCAACTTGTTTACTGTCATGCTTGATTTTCAGTGTCAAGCAAGTCATCAAAACTCCATTTACCCAAATGCTTGTGAGTAAATGTGCGCTTTCAGCTGACATTTAAAAATATTTAAAGTGTGAGTTAATCTTATGTGGAGCAGTAATTCATTCCAACGCTTTGTGGCAGCTACAACAAATGCACGATCGACCCTTAGCTTCAGCCTAGACCTGGGAGCAGCCGGAACTATCTGGTCAGAAGGCCTAAGAGACCTAGAAGGCTTATGTATATGCAAGATAAGAGGGTGCTAACCCATTCAGAGATTTAAAAATAAATATAAGAATCTAAAATAGGGGAAATATACTCTCGCTTACGAGTGCCCATCAGAAGCCTAGTTGCAGCATTCTGGACTAATTGCAGCCGAGATAATGATGACTGGCTAACACCGACATATAAAGAGTTACAGTGATCTAGCCTTACTGAGACAAAGGCATGAATCGCCTTCTAAATATCACTAAAAGTTAGAAAAGTCTTCACCTTCAACCTCCAGTTAGAGTTAATCTATTTGTCAAATTTCAGAGAGCTATCAAACAGAACACCTAGGTTTTTCACCACTGGTTTATAAAAAGGGGCCAGTTTACCTTTTAAGTCAGGGACATCAGTCCCCCAAACCAAACAATCTCCGTTTTACTTTCATGTAGATTTAAAAAATGTACCAACATCCAGGCTTTAATTTCATTTAAACAATTCAAAAGTGAATATAGAGCACTCTTATCATCTTTTCTCAAGATCATATAGATTTGCGTGTCATCTGCAAAGCAGTGAAAAGAAATACCATGCTTATTAAAAATAGAGCCTAAGGGCAGCATATATAGCAAAAACAAGATAGGACCAAGGATAGACCCTTGTGGAACCCCACTAGTAAGAGTGGCTGAAGAATAAAAAAACCTGACTGATATTGACCGAAAAACTTCTATTTGACAAAAAAGACTTGAACCATTTAAGAGCAGTACCCTGAATACCCACCACCTCCTCAAGGCGGGAGATAAGGATCCCATGATCTATAGTATCAAATGCTGCACTAAGGTCTAAATAAGCATAAGGATAACAGAGTGTCCTGAATCAATTAACAAAAAGATGTCATAAAGTACTTTTAACAAAGCTGATTCTGTGCTATGATGAGCTTTAAATCCCAACTGGAAAGCCTCAGAAACAGCATTTTGGTCCAAGAAACTCTGCAATTGGCTAAGACCGACTTTCTTTAGGACCTTAGAAAGAAATGGGAATTTGGAAATTGGCCTAAAGTTTTCTAAAACCATTTGATCCATGTTTGTTTTTTTTAAAAGAGGCTGCACTACAGCATGTTTAAGATACAGTGGCACTTATCCTGTTTCAAGACTACTATTAATTATAGCCAGGATACTAGGCCCAGTAATATCAAAAACCTGTTTGAAATGCCTAGATGGTATCACATCATAGGGACAATTAGTAGGCTTCATTCAGCCTAAAATTCGGCCAGAAAAAGGATAGAAACCAGTTCAAATTGACTAAAAACATCCTGACATATAAAAGTGGGTCAAAAGTAAAATGTACAATATCTAATCTAATATCAACAACCTTATTTACAAAAAATTAAGAACATATTCACATGTACCAAAAGACACATCAGTGCATGAAATATTAGTCGGATTGATCACAGAGTTAATAGTACTAAATAAAACTCTAGGCTTGTGACAGTTTTTGGTAATAAATCAGAACAATATTGTTTCACCGAATCCTGATAAATAGACAATGACTCTCTTAAAATTTCATATAACACCTGGAATTTATCTCTTTTACATTTTTGCTCAGCTCTTCTGCAAACCTGTCTAAGGCCACAAGTGACCTCATTTAGCCAAGGCTCTGGCTAAGGATTTTACCCTTAAAGGAGCAACAGAGTTCAAAATGGAAGATCAAAAGGAATTAAACAATTTGAGCAGAGCCTCCACATATGATAGGTGTGGGTGAGAAACAGATAAATATTTGAGTTATTTTTTACTATAAATTATCCTCCCTTCCCAGTAGGTATCGAGATGCATGAACAAAGAGAATCACCAAAAACAAAAAAAGAATGTCAATGTGTAGCAAAAAGGACTTAAATATTAATCTGTTTCTCACCCAAACTTATTATATCACTTCTGAAGATATGGATTAAACCATTAGAATGGATTACTTATGGATTACTTTTATGCTAACTTTATATGCATTTTGGACCTTCATAGGTCTGGCCATCATTCACTTGCATTATAGACCTACATCTGAACAAGTCAAATTACTTCCAAGCTGTATATTTAAGGTTGCCACAATTAATTAATCAAGAAAAGTTTAAGATATACTCCAGTTGTGTCTACATTTACATGTTTTTTTTGGGCAGATTTGAGCATTGTAACCAATTCTTCAGAACAATAACCTACTCACTTGTAAGCCAACTCCTGCAAAAATAACATAAAAAATAAGTAAATATCTACCTTAAAAGGGCAAAGTGGGTCCTCTTTGCAGAGTTTGGCCACAAGTTTGTTGTTGTGCAGATAGAATGGAATATGCTGCTGGGGCAGTGCCAGGCTGCCATAGTCAAGCTGTGGTTTGTAGTTTGCGTCCTGGTTACTGTTTGTGGTGGAGGTGGTTTTATAAGTACAGACCAGGCACAGAGCTACTAGCAGCAGCATAGTCCCTAACGCCTCATGCAAGTAATTTCACTGGCTATGAGCACCTACAATCATGTATGAGAGAAAGAGAGACAGGCAGAGCACAAAAGGTTAGAGAAAAAAAATTTACTTACAGGGGAGGACAAACACCAAAACTCTGGAAGTAACTAGTGTGGGAACCCTTAAATGAACGGATCTTACTCGTGTGGAAGAACCACAGGAAGTATTAGTGACCTTTTTCCTTCAATTGTTTAAGCAATAAGACCAGGAATTAGGGAAATTAATGTCAAAACAAGCACACATTCTGTTCATAGCTTGTGGCCGTGGAACGACTGTGGGAACACAGGCTGCCATTCGCAGACACACAGAAGCTGTAGTAGAAATGATCATGCATACAGGCATTATAGTATAGAGTAATTCTCAGTAAACTAACATTGAACCAATAGAAGTGAGAAAATGTATTGATCATGACCAGATGACATAGTCTAGATCTATGTCTAAATCTCTAATGAAGATTAGCACTTGTATACATAGTTCATTTATACTGAAAAAGCTGTTTTTTTCTTGGTATGTACAGTTGCTGCAGGGTAGGTGCAGGTTTTGTGAAACATTATAAATAGCTGCAGGGCTTTTCCTAACCCTGCTGACCCTAACCTAACACCAGGGAGTATTGCCTAAAGCTCTTGTCAGTGACAACTGTTCTCTTCCATACTAAAAATAGTTTAAGTATGCCTTGAGCATTTGCTAATTTTGTGACAACCATTATTAATTTGACAGTCCAAAAATGTACCATAGTAACCTGTAGCTGCAATAATTGTTACTGTTAATAAATGAAACAATAACTCTACTATGGTATTTAGGCAGAAAATATGGTTATAATGGTGAACTGCTTGTTCGACAATGTAATTATAGATTCTTGCATAATTAAAACCCCCGTGGGAAAAACAGTGTGCAAGTGTGAGGGTGTCATTCAGAAGGCCTTATATTTCATGGAATGTGACACTGAGAACTTTAATTTAATTATTGGATTTTATTATCTACCAAAACACAATACAGCAACAAAAACAACCACGGTACTTAACACCTTTGTCACTATACACCGCAAAATATTCCTGATCCATTAAGAGATCAATGTGTGCAATGTCTAAAGTTTGATTTTGAGGTAATTTGATGTAATATTTAATAATTTATTGCATGTTGCAAATGTAGCTAATTAGAATCTCTGAAATTTTAGCACATTTATTTTGAGACAACATACTTTGCCATTTTCAGTTTTGCTCAAGGTGAATAAATCAAAAGTTTTTTGATAACCGTTCAATAAGTGAAAGGATAGTTTTTGGGGTACAAATCCCCCATATTGCAGGGGCAAAAGGCCCCCATTAAACACACTGTTTCCACAAGTGGGGTGAATAGATTTGTAATTAAAAATGCCCAAAGTGGGCTCACATTGATTGAACTAATTACAATGGATGTTAATTATTTTTAAAATACTTGAAATGTGACCGAAATTAACAGAAATTTATTTTATTTTTTTTCTTAAGTGGTTATTTTGAATAAGCATCATTTGACAAATTTTGCGCTGTAACTATTGTCCCAATGTTTACACAATATACATTTTCTTGTAGACATGTCTTGACATTTTCTCGCAGACATGTACTCTTGACATTTTCTCAACCATCTTCTTGATTGAGGTATCACCCTGGGATGCTTTTTAAACTGTATTGAAGGAGTTCCCATCTATGTTGGGCTGCATTTCTTTATTATTTGGTCCAAAGTCATCAATAGCAAAATCTTTTCTTTTTATATATAACATTTTTGTTTTATAATGAAAAAAAATTATATGGTGGTACAAATATATTTTTGTCAACAAAACCAATTTCAAACATTTAAGCATACACCTTCAGATCAAAATATTCTTAAGATCATGAGAAACATTTCAGTCAAGTGTTTCAAAACTTTTGACCGGTAGTGTACATAAACTCAGCAAAAAAGAAAGGTCCTCTCATTTTCAACTGCTTTAATATTCAGCAAACTTAGCATGTGTTAATATTTGTATGAACATAAAGATTCAACAACTAAGACATAAACTGAACAATTTTCACAGACATGTGACTAACAGAAATTGAATAATGTGTTTCTGAACAAAGAGGGGGCCAAATTCAAAAGTGACAGTCAGTATCTGGTGTGGCCACCAGCTGCATTAAGTACTGCAGTGCATCTCCTCTTCATGGACTGCACCAGATTTGCCTGTTCTTGCTGTGAGATTTTACCCAACTCTTAGGCATTTGCAAGTTCCTGGACATTTCTGGGGGGGAATGGGCCTAACCCTAACCCTCCGATCCAACAGGTCCCAGATGTGCTCAATGGGATTGAGATCCGGGCTTTCGCTGGCCATGGCAGAATACTGACATTCCTGTCATGCAGGAAATCATGCACAGAACGAGCAGTATGGCTGGTGGCATTGTCATGCTGGAAGGTCACGTCAGGTTGAGCTTGCAGGAAGGGTACCACATGAGGGAGGAGGATGTCTTCCCTGTAACACACAGCGTTGAGATTGCCTGCAATGACAACAAGCTCAGTCCAATGATGCTGTGACACACCGTCCCAGACCATGACGAACCCTCCACCTCCAATTCGATCCCGCTCCAGAGTACAAGCCTCGGTGTAACACTCATTCATTCAACGATAAACTTGAGTCCGACCATCGCCCCTGGTGAGACAAAACCACAACTCGTCAGTGAAGAGCATTTTTTGCCCATTCTGTCTGGTCCAGTGAAGGTGGGTTTGTGCCCATAGGCATTATTGTTGCCGGTGATGTCTGGTAAGGTAAACTGCCTTACAACAGGCCTACAAGCCCTCAATCCAGACTCTCTCAGCCTTTTGCAGACAGTCTGAGCACTGATGGAGGGATTGTGTTCTTGGTGTAACTCGGGCAGTTGTTGTTGCCATCATGTACCTGTCCCGCAGGTGTGATATTCGGATGTACCGAACCTGTACAGGTGCCCTGTAGCACTGTCTCAGGCGTCTCACAGTACTGACATTGTAATTTATCACCCTGGTCACATCTGCAGTCCTCATGCCTCCATGCAGCATGCTTAAGGCATGTTCATGTAGATGAGCAGGGACCCTGGGCATCTTTCTTTTGGTGTTTTTCAGAGTCAGTAGAAATGTCTCTTTAGTGTCCTAAGTTTTTATAACTGAGACATTAATTGCCTACCATCTGTAAGTTTTTTGTGTCTTAATGACCGTTCCACAGGTGCATGTTCATTAATTGTTTATGGGTCAATGCACAAGCATGGAAAACATTGTTTAAACCCTTTACAATAAAGATTTGTAAAGTTATTTGGATTGTTACAAAATTATCTTTGAAATAGTCGTGAAAAAGGGACATTTCTTTTTTTGCTGAGTTATATATATATATATAAGAAAACTTCATGATATTTTAGTTTTATATATATATATATAACAAAAATCAGATTTTTTTTGATTTAGGACAAATGGACATATATATATATATATATATATATATGTCCATTTGTCCTAAATCAAAAAAAATCTGATTTTTGTTTCTGAAAAATATATCAAAATGACTTTGAACTCAGAAAATGAAAATATGTTCATAGAAATACACTCACTGAGCACTTTATTAGAAACACTATGGTCCTAATAAAGTGCCCGATATGGACTTCTGCTGTGGTAGCTTCATATATATTTTTTTTTATTTTTTATAGTAAATTTAGTCTTCCTTTCCTTCTTGGAGAAACTAAAGCAAGGCAGGGGGTGCATTGAGGGATGCAGTCGTCATACTACCGGAAATTAGCAGCCGGCATGTGTTACTATTACAAACCTCAAGAGGGAGCAATAGCTCCTAATTTTACACTGCTTCTTCACAACGTAGTAAACCTGCATGAAATCTGGCTCATAACATTAATATAGAAAAGAAAATATTTAAACAGAGATTCATGCATGTGTCTGCACCAATACATACAGTATATCTCACTTTATTTACACATAAAACTGTAGATATTCCGAAGATATCTTAAAGTCTGGACTGTAATGACATTACAAAGCCATTGTATGACATTTACAAAGATCATAATATCTCAGAATATGAGAGTGAAACATTTCCCTCACTCAAGCATCTTAATTTCACCACTCAATCAGCATGAGGATTAGAGATAAATATGTGCAAATCTTAACTAATAATTTAAAGTCTACTAATTTAGGGTTGTGGGAGAAATTAGATGAACCTTCAGGATGTTTTGTGCCCTGGTGTAATCTGGAAAAAGCATGTTTAATTGTTTACACAATGTAAAGAGATGGTCAACGCCACACAAGAGGATGAAGATGAGAAGAAATATAAAATGCCACAACTGTGAAAGGAAACATGTCTTAAATACCTATGTTTAAAAACCCTTGAAATTTGTTGAAACTGTTCACAGCAAAAAAAAAAAAAAACTTTTTTTGTTTGTTTTTAATCGCCAATGCTGCAATGTGCAATTGTGCAAGCACAGTAACTCCTACTGTAAAACTCTGTTAACAGTAATCATGTTTGAGACTGTTTGTAGAGCTTATTTTTGATTTTTTAAAAGTTCATCAATTTGTGTTTTGTACATGTTCTTCACATCCTGTAGATCCAGACGCAGCTCTTCTGCTTCTTCTGCCTTCTCTCCATACATCTGCAGGATTGTGTTGTGTCTCTGCTCTAAATCCTGTAATGCACACACACATTTAATCAGTATTAAACTAGCAGGACGGAAGTCCTTAACCTTTAAATCCTTTATACCCACCTTCAGTTGCACTTTGAATCTAGGAATTTCCTTCACTTTACTCTCCATCTCATCGTTCTGATTGGTCAGTCGCACCAGCTCTTCTGCCATCACAGTGCGGCTCCTTTCTAGACTAGCAATCTCCAACTGATCATTGAGGATTACAAAAGGAAGTGAGAGTAAATTACTATATACAATATTAAGTTACTTGAAAGATATAGATATATATATATATATATATATATATATATATATATATATATATATATATAAATGTATATTTTTATTTATAATTTTTATTTTATTTAGTGATTTTCTCCCCATTTCTCCCCAATTTGGAATGCCAAATTGCCAATGCACTCTAAATCCTCGTGGTGGCGTAGTGACTCGCCTCAATCCGGGTGGCGGAGGATGAATCTCAGTTGCCTCCGCATGTGAGACAGTCAATCCTCGCATCTTCTCACATGGCTTGTTGAGCGTGTTCCCGCGGAGAATAGCGTGAAGCCTCCACGCGCGCTACATCTCCGCACATCCATGCACAACTCACCACGTGCCCCACCGAGAGCGAGAACTACATTATAGCGACCATGAGGAGGTTACGCTATGTGACTCTACCCTCCCTAGCAACCGGTACAATTTGGTAGCTTAGGAGATCGGCTGGAATCACTCTGCATGCCCTGGATTCAAACTCGTGGCTCCAGGGGTGGTAATCAGCGGCAATACTCGCTGAGGTACCCAGGCCCCCCCGAAAGAAGATATATATATATAAAAGCATTTATAAACATTTATTTTGTAAACACCAAGGTAAATTACTGAATCAGCACACTAAGGTAAATTCAGAATCTCCCAAAATTGGTTTTAAGCATAAAGGATGTCAAACTACAATTAGAACAAACTACAAAAGGGAACAGCCAGACGTACCTGCAGCTGGGCTATCTCACCCTCTCTAAGTTTGAGCTGAGACTGCAGACTCTCAATAACACTTGATCCTCCACCCAGCCGAGCTGCCTCATACAGGTTAGTCCCACTGATGGACACATTGCTGAAAGAAAGGTCAAGAGAATCCTCCTGCTGAAAAAAATGCAGTCAACTTTAACCTTGTGCGACCCCGCACCCACATGCGTGGACATTGTATTTTGTCTTAGCTATATTTCAGCTGTGTGGCAACGCGCAGTTTATACAGTGAAGAAAACACTTCAGCAGACAGAAGAACACAAACATGCATCAAGTTCTTGCGTTCAAAACACTTGGAGCACAAATCCGAACTAAGGGATCTCAAGATGTGTTTAAAGATTGAGTATTAAACTATATTTAACTTGACATAGTGACCTAAACATTTTATGTACCCGAGATGCTACACAAGCATGTCTGACATAGCTGAAAATTGACTAGGTCCTTAAACAAGCCCTCATAATAAATCTCGAACTGATAGACAAATTCACTTGTGAAATGGATTGCTGTGAACTGTATGCCAAAGATTGACTTATGATCAATAATATGGTAGTAAACAATACATTGTATTCTAAAGCCGCTTTTTGTATTGTCTTATCAATGATTAACTCTTCTGCAACAGGAATGTAATGCATTGTAATTTTCTGAAAAAAAATATATATATAATTTTTAAATATTTAAAGATAAATATGTATAATTATATATTGATATAAATATGTATAATCATTATATACTGAGTTATAGTTATGTAAGGGGCTCACAGCAAATTTTTGTATATGCGATTAATTAATCGGGGCACCATGTAATTCATTTGATTAAAAAATTTAATCGATTGACAGACCTAATATATATATATATATAAAATGTGTGAACGAAACATAAATGCAATGTCACTCTGTATAAAAGCATCTGCCAAATGCATAAATACAAATCTTGTTTTTTTTTGTAAGAGAATGCATTGATTATACACAACCATAAAGCACAGGTGAGGCGATCACTCATGAAATATTTGGGAGGAGAAAAGACTAACTGCGAGATCTCACTATAAATAAGCTGAGTGGATGGGGGTGTGAGATGAGTGCACCTGTGAGAAAAGTGCAGAAGGCAGGCCGGTGTGCTCAGTCCCACTAATGGAACTGGAGCGGGACAGTGTGGGAGTGGAGGATGTTTGAGCATCACTCACAGACAGACTCAAAGACTTCCTCTCCTGTTGATATAAAAACACAGAAACGCCTCACGTCAGTTGGGTTCCTTATAATAAATAGTCTGGGATTCAGTTCATCTCAGATCAAGACTGTTGATTTTACACTGCAATTTATAAATGTACGTAATGTCTACTCTTAATACATGCAAACATATTTAATAGTCAGTTATTAATAATATACAACGATCTTTCCACACAAAACACAGGACAAACCTTTTCTTTAAGGGCCTCTTGTGCAAGGTAGCATTTCTTCTTCTCCTGCTCCACCTTCATTTTCTCCATTTCCAGTTGGTTGGTGAGAAGCAACTAAAGAGGACCAAATAATGCAGACATTGAGAACAAGAGTGTTTTTGTGTGTGTGACCACTTGTGATTGGACCTCCTGAAAAGCATCTTAATATCTGGTGTAAATAGGGTCAGAAAGTACCTTCTCCTTCTTGGCCACTTCCAGCAATCGACTGTGGTCCCCTTTAAGATTTTCTAGCTCCACACGCTCCCTACACATCCAGAAATAAGTGAGAGTACAGTAAAAGTAAACAGTCACTAAAACATACAGAACATAGATACAAACAAACACACTAATGTATCTTGACAGTACCATAAACAGACATATATTATTCAACCATATAAGCTCCAAAAATCCCTGTTCCCATGAAAAGTCTGTTACTGTTCTTTGTTTCTCCATCTCAAACTAATTACACTTGCCATAGCCACAAAATCAAAAAGTCTTTTTTTGTACCAGTTTTGCCATCAAATAAATGTTTTTTCCCAGGCAAAGAAACTAATATTAAAGGGGTCATGGCATACTCTTTTTTTTTTAATTATTTATCCTGATGTCCAATTATAATGTTAAAGTTTTTTTATGCACCAAAACAGTCATAATTTAGTAATATATGATCATTTTCCTCACTGTATCTGGCCCTCTGTCTGAAACGCTCGGTTTAGGTCTTAGTGTCGCGTGTAAACTTCAATGTAAATGCCTACTGTTATGATTGGCAAACATCATGCAGCCCCTCGAATACAGCCATATATGTTTGAAACTTTATCGGAAAAGAATGAACCAGCATCATTACCCAAAAAAAAAAAAAAAAAAAGACATTTCAGGGTTAACATAACACCCAATACACTGCATCCGATTGTAAACTATTCACTCAAGCACAGCAGCACAATAAACCGTAAATATTAAACAGTCATGATATTTGAAATATTAATGAATACAATACGTTTACTCACGTTTTTGTTTTAACTGCACCATTATTTCAATAACGGTTCCTTTGAATAACAGATGCCGGAAACGCATCAAAACGCATCAAGACGTTCATCTAGTGCATGTTTACATAGAAAAATAATTCAACTTAGCACAGATGGGTGCAAAAGCGAATCCAAGATGTGTTTATACTCAAAACTGAAAGATACAGGATGGGGGTCTACTTTTAAGAGTAATAACTTGGTATCGTGCCTTTCAAAAGCGGTTCGTCTGTTGCATGTTTGTATAGAAAAACATTTGAAAATTAGCCCAGGACAAAAATCTGTCCCTCTGGTGTGCAGGATTATTAGGCACATTTGTTCTCTCTTTACCTTTCTGAATGAGTGCCAGTGGGCAGCCCAAGGGTGCAATGATGTAAAAGTAGGTCTTGCTGTAGAGGCACTCATGTATTCATCTCTTTGATGTAACAAAATAGGGAAAATCCAAACAAGCTGCTTTTTCAGCCTGGTTTACAGTTGAAGAGGTTTACATACACTTAGGTTGAAGTCATTGGAACTCATTTTTAACAACTCCACAGATTTCAAATTAGCAAACTACAGATTTGGCAAGTAATTTAGGACATCTACTTTGTGCATGAAACAAGTAATTTTTCCAACAAATGTTTACGGACATATTGTTTCTCTTTTAATTGACTATATCACAATTTCAGTGGGTCAGAAATGTACATACAGTAAGTTAACTGTGCTTTTAAGCAGCTTGGAAAATTCCAGAAAATTCTGTCAAATGGATGTATTTTAAGGCCTACATTCAACCTCAATGCCTCTTTGCTTGACATCATGGGAAAATTAAAAGAAATAAGCCAAGAACTCAGAAAAACAATTGTGGACCTCCACAAGTCTGGTTCATCCTAGGGAGCAATTTCCAAACACCTGAAGGCACCAGATTTATCTGTACAAACAATAGTATGCAAGTATAAACACCATGGGACCATGCAACCATCATACTCATCATAGCTCAGGAGGAGATTCATTTGGTCTCCTAGAGATGAACATAGTTTGGTACAAAAAGTGCAAATCAAAACAACAGCAAAGGACCTTGTGAAGATGTTGGAGGAAACAAGTAGACAAGTATCTATATCCACAGTAAAACAAGTCCTATATTGACATAACCTGAAAGGCTGCTCAGCAAGGAAGAAGCTACTGCTGCAAATCCTCCATAAAAAAGTCAAGCTACAGTTTGCAAGTGCACATGGGGACAAAGATCTTACTTTTTGGAGAAATTTCCTCTGGTCTAATGAAACAAAATGGCCATAATGACCACTGGTATGTTTGGAGGAAAAAGGGTGAGGCTTGCAATTCGAAGATCACCATCCCAACCGTGAAGTTTGGGGGTGGCAGCATCACGTTGTGGGGATGCTGCACTTCACAAAATAGATGGTATCATGAGGAAGGAAACTTATGTGCATATATTGAAGCAACATCTCAAGACATCATTCTGGAAGTTAAAGCTCAGTCTCAAATGGACAATGACCCTAAACATACCTCCAAAATTGTCAAAAAGGTTTAAGGACAAAAAAGTCAAGGTATTGGAGTGGCCACCACAATGCCCTGAACTCAATTTGATTGAACATTTGTGAGCAGAACTGAAAAAGCATATGCGAGCAAGGAGACCTAAAAAACTGACTCCAGTTCCATCTGGAGGAATGGGCTAAAATTCCAGTAACTTATTGCGAGAAGCTTGTGGAAGGATACCCAAAATGTTTGACCAAAGTAAACAATTTAAAGGTAATTCTACCAAATACTAAGTGTATGTAAACTTCTGACCCACTGGGATGTGATGAAAGAAACACTGAAATAAAAAAATTCTCTACTATTATTCTGACATTTCACATTCTTAAAATAAAGTAGTGATCCTAACTGACCTAAGACAGGGATTGTTTTCTATAATTAAATGTCAGGAATTGTAAAAAAATGAGTTTAAATGTATTTGGCTAAGGTGTGTGTAAATTTCTGACTTCAATAGTATATATGCTCTTTTTGTATTGAGGAGGAAGTTTTGAGTTCTGAAACTTACAGTATGTTTTTACAATTAATACTTAAATATCAAAAGATGTCATGACCCCTTTAAATATTGCTTTACAATGCAAATTCCTTTTCCAGTGCTGAAGACCATCTTCCTACCTGCTAAAGTCATCCTCCAGTTTTTCCAGTCGCATCCTCTCTGCATCCAGCTGTCCCTGCAGACGTCCCTTATCCTGCCTCAATAGAGAAGTCTGGGATTCTAAAGATGCTATCTGTGCTCGGATAGCATGCAGCTCCTCTGTTGCTGACCGCTCTTTCTCCACAGACACAGCAAGCTGGGCTTGAGCATCAGCTGAAAAGAGAGAATAACAACAGCATGAAAAACATTCTTCCATCAAAGCTTACAAAAATCACCACTGGTGATGTCATATGTAGTGTATTGTTTGGAGATCAAATTTAAAGAAGTGAGATGAGCCACTGACACCCAATCATGAAAGAATGAGAAACTGCAAAAACAGACAATGAGTCTTACCCAAGCGATCAGAGATGTTCTTCTCCAATTTTTCCCATGAAGTTGTCTGGGCTCCCAACGTGGCCTGAAGGTTCTCAATTTGCCGAAGGAGGGGGCGTGTTGCTGAGGTAACACTTTGGCCTAACTCCTGGTTTCTGGTCTCCGCTTCTTGTAGCCTCTGTTGAAGACCAAGGCCAAGTATAAACACATATACAGTACATACACAAACAGACCATCAGCACTATCACCAATAAATATTACGAAACACTCACAATGCATCAACATAAACAGAAAAATTTAAATACACCGGGAACTCTAATTTTGAAATGTATGCACTTCAATGTGTCCAGCTGCTCATTCAAACAGATAAAGGAAATAATTTGTACTCTCCTACAATAATGTACAACATATTACAACATAAACAATAAAAGGTAAACATTGTAATATTTCATCAACACTATATCATCATCATCATCAGTTTATCTATAGTAATAGTTTGTCATAAATTTCCGATAAGGCGTAATGATTGCAAACTGCTCTGTAACAGCTGAAAACACTCACAAGCCTCCACGTGCTTGGAGAAAATACAACAGTGCCACGTTTTCACTCTGAATGACACAGTGCATGCATTTATTTAATTTAATCGTATTCTTTTGAAGTTTGATAACCACATTAGGTCATATCACGATTCTTGTCTCTCCACCCACAAACTTAAGAACTCTAAATATAAATTAAGACTTCTGTTGTATCATTTAAGATATTTAAGACTTTTTATGACCTTAAATTTTGGAAAACTGAATTTAAGGCATTAAAACTTTAAGGATCCGCAGGGATTTAACAGTCTATGCACTCCATTATAATTGGCTATATGCAATATTTCCTATAACGGTGGAGCAGTAAGTAATGATTTTTTGATGCAAGTTACCTGCTGAAGCTCACTGATCTCCTCCCTCAGATAATCTTCTTTCTTGGCCTGCTGCTGCTCTGCCCTCTGTAGAGCTAGCCTCAGATTCGCCACCTGAAAACAACAATTAAACAGTAAAATCAATACACAGTAAATCACAGACATAAAGGCTAGCATATATGGACCCTTTTAATCAGCAACTAAATAAGGCATAAGGCAAGATAAGGAACTGACAAAGTTCACTCAAACAATACTGATGTACCATCCATGATGTACCATAATATTAAACTATCTATAGAGCACCTTTTATATTAGTAGTTCAAAGTACTATACAAATGGGTGGAAATAAAATAATTAAGAAAGTCATAATACAATAAAATTATTACAAAAATAAAACAGAAGAGTAAATAGAACTATTCCAAATAAAAACTGAAATTAAATTATATAGGATGAAATTACCTGATCACCCAGAGCCTCTTGTTGGAGGCGGGAATCTTCTTGGGCTTTTTCCAATGCCAGGCTGAGCTCCTCTTTTGCTTGCACCTCTCTGCTTAGCGCCAGTTCCTGGGCCTCACTATCCTTGGTGGCGTTTGCCTTGTGCAGTTCTGCCAACTCCCTAGACAATGAAAAATTAACCAAATACCAACCAATGTGGGAAGGAAAATATTCAAAGGCAAACAGCAGTAATAAGTACTCTCACAGAAGTGGACACTTACTATGTCACATTATGTTAAAGTCTAAATGTATATGGCATGATAGTCTTTATTTACTTGTAGGAGCTGTCCAGGGCTGCTTGCAAACTCCGGTTCTTCTCCTGGAGCTCCTCACTGGAAGTCTGCAGTCTGCTCAATTCCTTCTCCTGTCGCTCCACCACAGCATTCAGCTTCTTAATGTTTTCTCTGTGCTGCTTTTCTACTTCCTCCATACCATCCAAAACCTACAATCACAACATTCAAACTTCAGCATTCTCTTCTCATTCCACGGACATGTGATATCAACCAAATACTCAGTTCACTCTACAACCATATCCTCATTTCTTTTATAAATGAAACCGTTTTGGATTGTGGTTAAAGAAATATTCCAGGTTCAACACAAGTTATTTGAGGCATAATGTTGATTACCACAAATATTTATTTCGACTCGTCTCTCATTTTCTTGTGACGTGTGAACGGTGAGCTCTAAACACTTTGCTAGTTTTTAATACTTTTTGTGTCATAAACTGGTGAGATTCGATACACCCTGTTCCATAACTGTTCTATGAATAATAGAATAAGAATTATAAATCCTCGGGCTCTGGAGACATTAAAATACACTTACATACTCAAGCTGATACCCCTGACAGGACCGCAGACTGGGGACTCATTTTGGAAGGTGCAGTGTGAAAAATTCAGTGTCAACTGTTGAGCATGTCAGCAATGCTGGCGAAGGTCGTTGCTGACTTGGAGGATCTTGCTGTAATACGTTGGTCGATCACTGCCATGGAGACAAAATTCTCTGAGTTGGTTACAAGAGTGGGGGGAAGTCGAGAAACAGATCGATGGAGTCATCGGAGAGGGAATTAGCTGCTAACCCATTAGTGACCAAGACAGACTTGGAGCATATTTGGAAAACCTTGAGAATAACAACATCCGAATTGTTAGAATTCCTGAGAACGAAGAAGGCAGAGATATGGTGAAATTCCTAGTCTGACTCTTCCTGAGTCTGCTCGACATAACAGGACATAAGTTGGAAATCGAGCGAGCTCACAGAGTTCCATGGAGGGAGACAGGCCCTGATAAATTCTGGCCAAATTTCTGAGATCATCCTATAAAGATCTTGTGTTACGCGAGGTGAGGAGTACCACAGCATTTTCTTGCACCAAGACTTCTCTCGAAAGAGAAACATGGTCGATTCAAGGAATGCAAGAAACTTTTACATCAACGGAACATCGCTTTTGCACTGATGTTCCCAGCCAAACTGAGAATAGATTCCAAGGATGGCCACAAAATTTTTACATGCCCACAGCAAGTGATGTCCTTCATAAAGTCAATGGAATGATTAAGTCATTGTGTGATGCTCTCGATGCAGCCGAGTGGAACTGACTCACTGAAGATTCACTTGACTGTCCGAGGAAACTGGGCGCCTTTGTTTCTTTTTGAGTTGGTTCCGCCTAGCAGCTGGAGTTTGTTTTGTGGAATAACACTCCTTCGGGACAGTTTGTGGATGAATCTGAACATTATTTGTGCTTATGCCTCCCATTGGATGGAGTATGTTTTGTGGAATATTTCTTGCAAACATTGGAGTGATTAGGGCATTTGTTGCTCTCATGTTACAGCCGAGTGGTCATTCACTTGACTGTCTGAGGAAACTGAATGCCTTTTTTGATTCTTTTTGTGCTGGTTCCACCTAGCGGCTAGTGTATGTTTTGTGGAACACTCATTCGGGAGAAGAATGTGGATGAATTTGCACATTCATTTTACTTATGCCTCCTATTGGATGGAGTTTGTTTTGTGGAATATTTTTTGCAAATCATTATAGAGTGATTATGGCATGTGTTACCCTCAAGTAACAGCCAAATGGGCCGGCTCACTGAGCTTCTTTTGTGGAGGAACACACCTTTGGGACAGTTATGTGGATGAATCTACACACTCTTTGTGCTCATGTCTCATATTGGCTGCAGATTGTTTTATAGATTATTTGCTGTTGTGTAATTCTGTTTTCTAAAATTTGTATAGAAACACAGGACTTGAGCAATCGCGGGGGCTCTTGTAGGCGCACATGGACTGTTTGAGTTTGGAAGGATGGACGCCGGTTGCCGCTGTCGTGTGTGGTGTTGGTGCGCATGCATTTCTTTTTTCTGTTTTTTTTTTTGTTCTGGGGGAAGTTCAGGGTTTGTTTGTTGCTCTAATGTTAGAATGTGGTCTTTATAATTTTGTTTTTGACACACAATCTAAATGTCAAATGTTAATATGAGTGGATTGTCTCTCCATGTGGAATGTTAATGGGTTGTGGCACCCCATAAAAAGGTAGGTTATTTATTTTCTTAAATGTAAGAAATATGAAATAGTGTTTCTTCAAGAAACTTATATTTCCCCGCAGGAAGCTGAAAAATGGGAAAATATGGGGTGGACATATTTTCTTTAATGCTGGCTCAAGTAAGAGCAGGGGAGTCATTACATTGATAAGTAAGCATCTACAATTCAAATGTCTCAAACAGATTAAAGATAAATTAGGAAGAGTAATTTTTGTTTTAGCAGAAATTCAGGGGCAAAGGCTAATATTTATGCACCTAATGCTGATGATCGGGGCTTTTTTATAGGTCTTAAATGGATGTTGCAAGCCACTGGCACCCATCATGATATAATATTAGGAGGACACTTTCATCTTTTGGTGGACTCAGTCCTTGATCATAGTGAAGCAAAAGTCCCCTAGAGCAACATTAGCCTAGTTTTCCTCCACTTTTTGCACTATTTGGTTATCGACAAAGTGAAAATGCATAAAATAAATTGTGCAAAATTTGCAGTCTTCTGCCCGTTTCCATTCAAATGGCTTTTTATCGATAAAAAATGGTGTGCGTGATGACATCATGCCTAAAAAAACACTTATCCCTCTCTGAGGCTTAATTAGCCTGATAAGGGACCGGTGTGCAGAATCACCACCCGGCCCCACCCTCCACCTTGTCACACTAATATTCAATAGGCAAATTTGAACAATCATCAAAAGCATCACAACTGCATTATATCACGCATATTTACCTCACAACTTTTAAAGACCAACTGAACTTGATTATCATCTAAAATTAATTGTATTGTCATAATGCAATTTGATATGGTATAATGGGATTATCTTTTAAGATTTTGGAAATATACGGGTTGGGGAATATTTATATTGGATGGATTAAGTTACTTTATAGACACCCAGTAGCAGCAGTATAAACAAATTGATTAATTTCAAATTATTTTACTCTGGATAGAGGAACCCGGCAAGGGTTATTATTGCTCTGTCTTGCCCTGGAACCATTAACAGCCATGATAAGAAGGGAAGATGATTTTTCAGGCGTGGTGGGGGGAGGTGTAGCGCATAAACTTTTGCTTTATGCAGATTATATTTTTATTATTCGTCTCTGACCCCATTAGATCTATGCCTTGCCTCCATAGAATAATTAATTCCTTTTCTAAATTCTCGGAATACAGAGTCAATTGGTCTAAATCCGAAGCTTTGGCCATGACAGCATACTGCCCAGTAAAGGCTTTTCAGATGGGCGCCTTCCAGAGGCACAAACAGGGCATTAAGTATTTGTCCATTTTATTCCCAGCAAATTTGACTGATTTAGTTAATTTTGTTATTATTATTATTATTATTATTATTATTAATTAACCCCTTAATAAAAAAGATTTGAGCGATGTGGGCAGGTGAGCTTTATTACATGTATCGTACATGATTGGGAAGGTTAATGTTTTTAAATGAATTGTAGTCCAAAATGTAACTACCTGTTACTCTCTCTCCCTATAGATGTCACCCTCTCTTATTTCAAGCAATATGATAGCAGAGGTGGGAGCAAGTCACACATGTCTCAAGTCACAAGCAAGTCTCAAATCTTAACCATCAAGTCTCAAGTGCAGTGCAGACAAATCAAGCAAGTCAAGTCAGTGACTCACCTCAACCAAGTCAAGTCCTGATGAGTTTCAAGTCGAGTCAAGCCACAATACTAAAATAAGTTTAATTTTTGAAATACATATATTTTTGCTCTGTAAAGATGAATTTATATACATATCTATCTATCTATCTATCTATCTATCTAATATATATATATATATATATATATATATATATATATATATATATATATATATATATATATATATATATATATATATATATATATATTAGTAAATTGTGTTAATGAACAAAAATACTGTGAATACTTCTAGATACCTTATTATCTGAATTGTTTAGATGTTTAGAATACGCCTGTACACAAAGCAGCATTGCGCTTAAAAACAATACTTTATTAGGCATTATATGGAGGTAAGAAGAACAGAAAATGCTATCAAACCTTTTCTGATGGCAATCAGTTCCCTCCAGAAATACATTTATATAAAATAGTCATAAAAGTATTGCATTCAAGGGCTTTAGTTAAAGTCTTCAGAAGTCATAATCACTATGAGAGAACTTGGATTTCATTACAAGTCATTCTGTTTATTATATACTATTTGCCACAATTTAAATAAAGTGTTGTGACTGCAAATCTGCCTGTTATGTTTTTATATTGCCAACAAATGTTTATGGTATACTGTAAAAGGCTCACACACATTTAGAGGTACTGTCGGGTCATTTCAAACGTGTCGCACTACAAAACGTGAGATTAATTTTTAATCATTTTAATTTACTGACAACCCTCAAACATTAGAACAGTAATTTTACATATTAATCTTTCTGGATATTGAAATGATAATGAAATTATTTACTTACCTTTCCTTGTGGTTTTTTTAAATGTGAATTAAATGATGTCACAATTTTTTTTTAATGCATTTCATTACTGTTTGTAATAAGTTATTGAAAATAATAATAATAAATAACAATCAAGTCATTGTCGAGTCATTTAGTTCAAGTCAAGTCTCGAGTCACTGGTTCTCAAGTCAAAGTCAAGTTATTTTCTTCATTTAGTCAAGCAAGTCACAAGTCCTTAAATTTGCGAGCTTGAGTCCCCCACCTCTGTTTGATCTGTTTTTATCTTACTTATACAAATAATGTAACTAGGCATGTTTGGTATAATTTTAAATGTCTCAGTGTGACTGGTATAATGATCTCTTTCCCATGTTGATAAAAACTAATGGTAACAAAGTTATAAGGTATTTGCCAAATGCTGTATAATTCTGAAGGTCTGTCCCCCTGCCTGTATGTTAATAAGGTATGACCCCCAGGACTTCCAGACCTAACAACTCCCAAAATTCCCTTTGTTCGTGGTTTGAATATTTAAGGAAAGCCCAGAGCTTGTGGAATCTGCATTTAGATCTCCTGCACAGTTGATATGTGTAATGACAAAGAAATCAGGGTTATCTGTAGTCAGATGATCCCACACAGAAAACGTATGTAGTTTTTCTATACCAGGTAATTGCAATTTGAATTTCTTATGTTTGGTAAATGCTTGAAAGGAATGCAACTTCAATTATATTATTATGTTTGGTTCATTGGGTTTGATTTATTATTTTAATTGGATTGTTTGAATGAATTACTATTACCTGGTAAAATAAATTGTTACTTTTTGATTCATTCTGAAAGACTGAAAGTATATTTCTTATTAAATACAAATCTATGGTCAGAGTTGGCTTAACTAAGCTACTTCAGAAGTAACCCATTAGTTAAGTAAAAGGCTAAACGAGAACCTATAAGGACTTAGCCAAGTAGAATTAAATGGGAAACTAAGAGTAGGACCGAGAATCTGTAAAACAGAACTTAATTGACTGGGACTAACCGATGAGTCGAGAGCCTATAATAGAACTTAAAACAGATCAAACCAAGAATCTGTAGGGACTTAAAACTTACTAATATCTGAAAACTGATGAGTTCTGTAGTTAAAGGACCTGCGTCTGGCCGGTACAGGACCCAAATAACATTGAAATAACAAATACAGTCTTAAAGAGAGAATGACTAAAAATAATAAGATACAAAACTTAAATTCAGATTGAGCATAGATACATCAACGAGGTAAAGAAAACAATAAATGATAAGATTAATAAAACATGGAACTTAAATCAAATAATCAAAGTATAATTTTATGCGCACGATAAGACAGAACAAGCAGAAGACCTTCAGTCACACTATTGGACGCCGCCATTGGACCAATAGGTGGAGCCCCCTTACAACTGCTTTCAAAGAGATGTCAAGCAGAAGGCTGAGGGTTCAGAATTTGTTTGACAGGAAGTGGGGCAATTACTTAGTGTTTTGGGGTGACTCTAGGGGAGGGGCTGTGGAGTTTTAATTATATATGATTATTATATTATTTTTGTTTTGTTGTTGTTTGTTTTTTTGTGTTATCTATTTGTGACCACAGGGGTGATCGTCGGGGGTTAGGGTGGGTTAAACTTTAACTGTTGCTTCAGTGTATATATGTTGTGTTTTTTATTTTGTTATATGTTTATGAATCAACATAAATGTTAATTGAAAGAAAAAAAACAGGTTACAGTGAGGCACTTACAATGGATGTAAATGGGGACAATTTTTGGAGGGTTTAAAAGCAGAAATATGAAGCTTACAATTTATAAAACAACTTGCATTAAATCTTTTGTTAAAACTTGTGTATTATTTGAGCTGTAAAGTTGTTTAAATCATAAATTTACAGTCATTTTAGGACTTACGCAGCCATGTTGGCAAGTTATAAAATTGGATATAACTTTACACAGAAAAGTTTTTTATCACACTAAAATCACGTTAAAACTCATACTTTAAAAGCAATGAGTATTTTAATATTCACAGACTAGCCCCATTTTCTTCCATTGTAAGTGCATCACTAGATTTTTGCTTTTTTTAAAGATAAGTAGGGATGAGTCGAAATAAATATTTGTGGTAATCGACATTATGCTTCAAATGCTGTCAATTGAGCTTAACTTAATATTAAACCCAAAATATTTCCTTGAGTTCTGTATCCCTCACCTGCTGAAAATGTTTCAGCTCTTCTTCCTGCTCCCTAAGTTTCTTGGTGTGTTTGGTAATCTGTCCATCACTCTCTTTCTCTTTCACACGCAGTTTCTTTATGATGTTGGAGTGCTGTAACTGTTGCTTGGAAAGTTTTTCACCTAATCAATCCAGAAAAAGTTAACAGACACACCCTTTGCAATGACCCGGATCTTTCCAGGATCACACAGTAAACATTTTATGATAATGTTAATGAATGTCTAGAACACTTACCTTCTTCAAGAAGCTCTCTGATCTGTTCCTCTTTCTCTTTAATCAGTTCCAATGTCTCATTTGAATTTAATCTGCTTGCCAGTTCTTCTCTGAGGCCTTTTATTTCCTGTGGATAAGACATATGATGCATTTTAATATAATCAAAATTGTGATTTGCACACCTACACCAACCATATATTACATCTCACAAAAAACTGCAATACTATATTGCACTAGATGTAACAGCTTTGGTCTTTCTTCAAAAGTAAAAGGAGGCAAAATAACTGACAACAATCGAAGATGTCAATTTGTAAAACAACAATCAAAAAAATTATACCTTTTTAGCGATGTCTCTTTCCTTGCAGGAAAGCTGAGCTTTCCGCTCTGCTTCAGCTATGCGCTGAGTGAACTCATCTTTTAAGGACTCAACACCAAAGCTTTCTTCCTTCAAACTGATCATCTCACTGTGAAACACATGCATTTTTAACTGTAATTCAAAAATAGCTTATAACGACATACTGTGCAAGGAGTTTTTCAAAGAATGTAATCCCACACCCTCAAAGCATGCATTTATAACCAGTGTAACCAGCATATAACATGTTCAGGGGCAAAATAATTTGCAATAATATGTCTTTGCCAAGGTTTTTTCATTGTATGCCGATGCAACAAGTTCTTTGTTAACTAATCTATTTGTCTATCAAAATTTTGTGAACACAGTGTCTGGTTTTTCTAGAGCTTGGTAAATATTATTGCTGCCTTCGTATGTTTCTATGACCTAGTTAGCTATTGCAGCCAATTATCATTCTAGAAACACTACCGCAGAGTGTTTTATGTGACATATGTTCTTCAACTTACTCTTTGAGATTGTCACACTCCTCCTCAAGTCTGGCCTTGTCTTTACTGACCACAAGTAACTGTGATTCCCTTTTCTCAAGTCGACTAGAGAGCTCCTCAATTATCTGGGGGGGATAAGAAAAAACAAAACAAGCAACAAACAATTTTTGGAACAATGTAGCCAGAGTGCAACACGATGTATTGATTAAGAACAACAATATCATTTAAATACATGACTCTCTGGAAATCTTGATTCTGATTGGTCAAACGTTTTCCCAGACAACCGATTTTCTATAAGGCTGTTCTAGTTGCTGAGCTCTCATATCACTCTGTGGTCTCTTTCTTCTCGCATAACCTAATAAAATAAATTCAATTAAAACCAATATTTCATGTATTTATTTATTGGGAGAGGATATTTGCACTAAGTGCAAATAGTGATATATACTATTTACCCCTCTAATTAAATACTAACATACAGTAAGTATAGGGGCATCACTGCCGTGTGTTTGTTTATTTAGAGTCCCAGACACCCTACCCCAATCCCTAAACTTGCCTAACCTAACCCTTATAAAAAAAATAACCATGGATTTACTAAAGTAAAAATAGTATGCATCCTCATGGTATTTTGTAGTAAATCATAGAAACCAAAAAATTAAACATGGTTATATTAACACTATATACAATTGCATTATAATACCAACTGCATTAAAACTATGGCTTCCACTAGATAAACATAGTTACTAAAATATTTTACTATAGCAAAACCATGGTTAAATGCACCCAGATCAAACCTTTCTCTCAACTCTCCAGCCTTCACTACAACTAAATCACTGTGAAGAAATCAATATTCATTTTGATTTATTATAATAAGCAGTATTAAACTAAATATTGGTAGTGGAGACAGGAAAAAGGAATGGAAAAAGTGGGACAAAAAGGCAGAATCAAACCTGGGTTGTCTGCAAAAAATATAACCGTCACACCATCATTACACCCTGCACCACTGCAGGGTGACAATAGTGGGCGCAGTTTGAATAAAATTTGTAGAAATCTGACAGAATGTGGGGTCTGGATATCTCAGCAATTATTGACACTGACTACCACCCCTGGAGTCACGAGCTTGAATCCAGGGTGTGCTGAGTGACTCCAGCCAGGTCTCCTAAGCAAACAATTTGGCCCGGTTGCTAGGGAGAGTAGAGTCACATGGGGTAACCTCCTCGTGGTCGCAATTAGTGGTTCTCGCTCTCAACGGGGCACGTGGTAAGTTGTGCTTGGATCACGGAGAGTAGCATGATATTCCATATGCTGGGAGTCTCCGCGGTGTCAGGCAAAACGAGCCACGTGATAAGACTTGTCTGAGACTTATCCTCTGCCACCCAGATTGAGGTGAGTAACCGCACCACCATGAGGACCTACTAAGTAGTGGGAATTGGGCATTCCAATTTGGGAGAAAAGGGGACAAAAAAAAATGATTAAAAAATGTATCTGAAAGAAAAAATTAATCAAAGGCTTGTCATGTATTAACTGCAGTTTACTATGTGGAACTCTACAATGGAAAATACTATTTAAAAAATGCTATTGGTATACAACATTCTTATATTCTGTTTTTACTAGACTATTGGAGCGCAAATAGCGGCACTGTGTGGCAGGTGCTATTTACACCAAGTGCAAATAGACACTCCTTTATTTATGTGGTAGTAAGGCTTGTTTTAAGCATAGTTTTAAGCATAACCAACTTTTATTGTGATACAAGACTCCTCAGCTATGTATCAGGGTTCTTATCACCCTGTCTGGTTTATTTTGACCAGCTGACTGTACATTATCCCTTATATAATTGGCCCTTGAAAATATTTACAAATAAATCAAACCTTTTGGAGCTCCAAAACCTGACACGTCGAAGCTTCTTGTTTCTCCTCAGTAGTCAGCGATGTTTCATTTGCATTGTATTTTTGGCTGCTAGGTGTGAGGTCAGTTTCAGGCTCCTGATCACCTTCCTGCAGCTCGTATGTCTGCTCACAGTTCACAGGCGTTGCGCTGCGCCCGCTCTCCTCCATCTCGTTATCATCCAGTGATTGGTCATGCATGGATTCTTCCTCCTCCTGCTTGGTCTGAGGGGCTGACTGAACAGGAGGAGACATGGGTCCAGATGTGATGGAGGCTAAAGTGCGGTTGCCCGGGATCTCATCATCAGAATTCACTTCGCTGACACTGCGGCTGTCCAACGACTGCACGCTATATGAGTCAATACGCTCAAATGCGTCTGAGGAGGAACCGCAGCTTTCAGTGAGTTTGGGGTATTCATCCAGACGAGGGAAGTCCCCACATGTTGAGGCTGAGAGTAGCTGGAAGGAGTCCTGCATCAGGTGCAGCGCTGCTTTAGCTTCTGCTGTCTCCTGTCTGGAGCTGGCAGAGCTCTCACTTTGCACACTTTCATGGTCCAAAACCTCAATGTCACTGGTAGTGGAAGTACCAGAAGAGAACGCACTTACTGGAGGAGACGGGGTGTCACTTTGTCTGTCCTCTGATTTAGTATCTTTTGATTCTAACAGGATTTCTTTAGGAGGGACAGACAGTGTTTTGACTGGATTCTTGGTCTCAATGGTCAAAGGGGGTTCTGAGCTGTCAAAGACACTGAAAGATTCAGTCTCTGAAGACGATAAAGGTACATTTGTAAGTGTCACATCTGAGGTTAAAGTCACCCCATCAGATTCTGTTCTGTCCTCGCAGGTCTCTGTTTGGACAACTTGCTCTGGTGCAATGACTGGAGCCGAAACAACAGCTTCAATTTGTGACAGCACATTTTCTGAGGATGACTTTTGCTCCAACAGTTCTGTCCCATCAGATTTTATTTCAACATTTTCCAGGCTGCTGCATCTATTGAGGACTGTCTGACCTTGTGAATGAGTGCTTGCATTGTTTTTGATTTCCAGTTCCTTCTCCTTGTCTGCTTTTTCCCGTAGCATGCGGTTAGACTTGGCAGGTGGCACAGACACCACCTTAGTGTTGTTTGCAGTTTGCATATCCCCATGAGGCAGAAAGGCACTGAAGAAATCCTCTGATTCATCAACCACAGTCCGTGTGACAGGCTTAGTAATAGCCTCAGATGATGGAGGGAGGGTCTTAGTGCTTTCCTCTGAGGGAGAGTTCCACTGGTTCATTCCCCATCCTGTTGATACCGGCTTGCCTGGTGCATCTGAAAATTTTTATAAAAATGCCAACAGTGTGTAACTGAATAAATACATACATAAAACTAGAATTTTAACATATTCTTATTGGTTAAACACATTTAGCAATGTTGGTATTCTCTTTATGCACTACCTATACAAGAGTTTAGATAGCAACAGCGTATTTCTCTTTATGTCTATACCTAACAAACATCTCCCTTTCAAACACACTCTTTTCCCTCAAATTCTTTGGTGGCGGCTTCATTTTCTCGGAAACAAAGTTGTAAACATCCTTTAATGAGAATGTTTTGCAACACAGTTAATATATATATATTTTTCAAATGACTTGGCTATGAAGGTTAAAACTGTTGTTAAATAACTGCATATTTGTTTGTTCTCAACGATCTTAAGGATTTAAGCATTAAATGAAAGATTTTGGCACTGGACCTACCAGCAAAGGTCGGTACGGTCGTCTCACCCCACTGGTCCTCTTCTTTGATGTCCAGAACTCTGTCGATGGATTTCTGAGCAGTTGTCAAAGCTTGTTTGGCAAAAGTAGACAGGTGGGACGCGTTGAACCAACTCATATTGTTCCACTTTCAATTGGTTATGTGACAATGCAATGAACGTCTACACAAAACAAAACATAATTAAAAGCGTCCCAAGTAAGAACAGGTTTATTCCACACAAACCAGGTCGGTGTTTGTTGATTAGGCCACTGTCCACATTAGCTTAGCAGCTAATTCTGTTCGCTAAACAACTGACAGTCTACATAATCCCATGCTAAGATGAAAGTCGATGATATCGATAACCAGACGACTGACATTTTATCTTTGTTGTACTCATCTTCTAGGTTGGACACACTGTTTTGTTCAGATTATATCTTCCTGCTGGTGAAATATTTCCTATCCACGTAGCATCAACCTATCCTGTACGTGACGTCATGGCGACGTCACCAACTACTAGCGCACCAATTCTATTGTAATAAAATATTAATAAAAACAACTAATTTAATAGTAGTTAATACCGAAATTGGAGTAATAAAATATTTTAATTCTAGTACTTGAGTAACTGAACAAAATACCGCTTTTTAAATTAAAAAATTACAAAAAAATCTAAAATTCCCAAAAATGAAAATTATCATAATTTATTCACCCCAATGCCATTACAGATGTGTATGACTTTTTCTCTCTTTCTGCACAACTCAAACTAATTTTTTTTAGAAGAATATCTTAGTTCTGTAGGTCCATGCATTGCAAGTGAATGGTCACAAAAATAAGCTCCAAAAAGCACATAAAGGCAGATCTTCAGAAGCGATCCAATCGGTTTTTGGTGAGAGAAGACCAAAATGTAACTCCTTTTTTCATTGTAAATCTTGCCACTGCAGTACCTAGACACAATCATGATATCAAGCATGATTACACTTCCAAGATATTGTCACACGAGCAGAGCGCTAGATGGTGCTAGGAAGTGTAATCAAGCTTGAAATCGTGATCGCCTAGGAGACTACAGATGTCAAGATAGTGAAAAAGGTCAGTTCTCATGAAAACCCTATTGGATTCCTTCGGAAGACTGATTAAACAAGAATTATGGATTACTTTTGCTGATAAATTCTTCTACAAATCGTGTGTGTGTGTGTTCTGCAGAAGAAAGTAAGTCACACACATATGAGATGACACAATTGTGAGTAATCAATGAGAGAATTGTAATTTTTGGGTGAACTATTCCTTTAAAAAAGAAAATTGTTAGAATCAAAGTAAACTCAAATGACTTTGTTAGCATATTTTCAACATTTCCCTTTTGCTTTCATAACCTGCGCTATAGTTATAGGTACTGTATCTACTCCTTTAATAGGGATTGAGTGCATGGAAAATGTGGGACACAACTGAATTTTAAAATAAATTAATAACTTTTTCTACAATTGAATATCAGTTTAACAAACAGTGTATAAAATATATTATTGTATTATATTAATGCCATAAGTAATGAGGCACTCATTAAAAGTACTTCAAAACATGGGAGGTTTTTTGTTGTTAACTAGGTTAGTTAACCAATACAATTAGTATTGCATGCTACATTTTTAAAATATGTTCACTCAACAC
Source organism: Moxostoma hubbsi (assembly GCA_032164185.1). Classification (NCBI taxonomy): domain Eukaryota; kingdom Metazoa; phylum Chordata; class Actinopteri; order Cypriniformes; family Catostomidae; genus Moxostoma; species Moxostoma hubbsi. The sequence continues at coordinate 12,011,443 of JAVLUX010000186.1, forward strand.
CGCTGTTTGCTTGTTCCATTGACGTATATGATGCAGGGACAACCAGTTCTAGCTCTTATAAAAGCTGCTGGGAGCATCACTTGAACCAACTGCATTGTCCAAATAAACTTTTATACTGTAGAAATAAAAGATACACAAGTCAGCTTGACCTTGCAAATAAGTCTGATTGTATTTCTGTAAACTAAAAATGTGTTGACCTCCTGTACACTGTAACATTCAGTATACCATGGCAGTGGCATATAACAGTACAGTGCTGAATAGTACCTCCTAACTTCTTTTCTAATTACTGAATGAGCCCACAACAAACAATATACTGTTGGTAATCTATAGAGGGTTACTTTAAGCGACCCCACAAAAATTTCCTTTACTCACAGCAACACCTCATCATGATCCATACTCACACATGTAATATTGTACATGATCCATTGCTCAAGTTAATGACTAAATGAGCAAAATAAAATTTAAAGGTATTTTGCAGAGTAAATCTACTCACAAACCGGGCAAATTACTGTACAATGACACTAATACTTGTTTAAAATAAGGTATACCCTTTTTAATTCAAACATGAACTATTTTTTTTTTCTACAAGACAATGAACAAGACAGACAAATAGTATTAATGCAGAACAATAACAAAATAAATACATTAACAGTTTGCTTATAAAAGAAAACCAAATCCAACAAAATGCCTCCTGTGAAGAATACAGCAGTGCAAATCAATGAAACAGCAGCCCCCTCTAAGTGTAATTCATAGATGGATCAAATTGACCAAATATAAGACATTAAATGCCAACCACAAATATTACAGATGAGTATGAACATGTGATGTCAGTAATGATGCACTGCAAGATGGTATTTACAGACTACATTGCCAAGGCTGCTTCATTTTGATGACTACTGCAATAACTGCTTAAAACAGTCCATGAGAATGAAGCATTTGTCCTATGAGATAAAGATGAGTTTGAAGAGCAGTGTCTGAGGAGTTGTGACATCAGCCACTGCCAGCTCTTGGCCATTCACTAGTCCAAGCTCTGCAAGCACAGATGGTGTATTTAGTGAATGATTCTTACATTACACAACAATGATATAATTTTGAAATATGTTTAGTAGTTTAGTTACACATGCTACATTATATTACAAAATAAATTCAACCACCTTTCAGTGTTTTGCTTAGATTGGGACGCGTTCTCTCTTCAATAGACGCTACGGTCTGAAAATAAACAAAAACAGACTGAAGTGTATGAAATCAATTATGAGTACAAAACAAATCTATAATACGAGTGTAAAGACAAACAGAATTAATTTCTGATCAATCTGACATTAATTTTATAAAACTCTTTTAACCTGTAAGTACAGAGTTTTGTTTTTTCCATCCATAGTTGTAGTGATGGCAGGTGACTTCATTTGGCTAGGAAAAGAAGATGACCGTAATTCAGTTATCAGTATATTACTTCAGAGAAATCCACAACTACACTTGAGCACAAAAGAACAACCAGTCTACAGTTTGTGCGTACTGAAATGCATTTTTTCACCATCTTGTCTGTTCAATACTACAAAAACAAAGAATATGAAAAATAATGGCAGACAAAATGTGAATATTAAGATGTTTCCTTGCAAATAATTATTGTCGAACATTATGTTCGGAAACTAAGAAAATGTTCAGGTGATCAAGGAAGATTGTGACTCACAGAGAAGTACTCTCAGTCAAGTAGTCCAGAACTTCTTGTAGTTTAGCCGAGGGTAGGAATGGCAGGTCCTGTGGCACCTGACTGCAGGCAGAACAGTTCTCCTACTCATGCAACATGCAGAACATTTAAGCCATGTGGATTTTCAGACAATTAGCAAATTCCTAAAATCACAACAGCTATAAACAAATAAAATAATAATATAAAAATGTATTGTAGTGTTATCACAATACCAAAATTTCAGTAGTTGGTACAGATCAGTGTTGAGTGTAATCCAATTACAAATTAATTACAGTAACTGAATTACTTTGTCAAAAAAGTAGTGTAATGTATTACATTAATTCTTGTAATCAGAATAGTTACTGCCATTCAATTAATTTAATTACTTTTAAGTACATTATAGGGTTATGCATATTTCTAATATATTATTTATTTAGAACACATAAATTATGGCCCATAACGAGTCATTGTGAAAGTGAAATGTGAGACGCTAAGTGCACGACTTGTGTGTAACAATGAACAAGAAATATAGACCTTATTTTGAATTTGTTGAGTGCAAACAGGTTTTAAAAAAGTAACTTAAATGTAAAATAATTAGTCATTTGATTACTTTTTCAATTAAGCAATTAGTAAAGTAATCTGATTACAATTTTAGAGAAATTGTTAGTAATTTGTAGTGGATTACTATTTTTAAGTAACTTAAGTAACCCAACACACCAATATCCATACCACAGAAATATGCTAATATGGTAATGTGCTATTTAACACTACTATAGCCTATTTTAAGTTATTTTTCAATGTAAATAATAAATTAAAATAAATGGATGTTTACTTCATGTTTCTCAATTAAGTTTGCATTGCTTAATTTTTTTTTTTTAAGTAGGGCCTTACTGAAATCTGTTTCATCCATTTTTCCTTTTTTAATTATTTTCTAGAATTCCATGTTTTGATGTTTAATTTCATCATCAAAACGGTGTCTAATCAAATTAATTCTTAAAACTTTTAAACAAGAGAAAATTACTTTACAAAATACCATTTCATTTAAAAAATACAACTTTTATTCAGTACAACAGTACTCTTGCTTGTTATTATTTATTATTATTATTTTAATAAAATCACTAAAGGGAATATGTTATTTTACTATTCAGTTGTAATTTATTTATGTTGCAATTTCTTAAATTACAGGCATATGCCTACAATAAAACTATATAGCTTTTATTTTGACACATGTTTTTATTTTGACGTGAGCTATGATTTTGACGTGTGGTTTAACGGAAGCTTCACTTTTCTAGATAAACAGTTCCCTACATGTCCTAGTGTGATCGTTAAAGCACAAAAGCTGTGATTATATAAATATATAGACTACATGTGCTTCACAGTGGATTAGTGCTCTGCTTTGTCATGTCAAAGAATGCAAATGATTCTCAATGTCTGTGGAGTTTCCGTGTATGAGCAGTTGGCTTCACACATTCATTTAAAGCACACAGCTCAAGCAGATTTGATTGAGCTGTGAAAGATAGCAGCCTTTCACAGTTTAATAATCACACTTGGACTTATCCCGAATTTAATTTGATTAACTGTGCATTTCAATGTAAAAGGAGTCACAGAGCACATGCTCAAATAAGTGTGTGAGCATTTATAAGCTGTCATGTGTCATTAAGTCGGTGCTACAGAAACACTGGTATTGTGACATCTTTTTTATTTTAGTAACGACTTGGTACCAAAGTACCGGTACTTTTGACAACACTAAATGTATTGTCATTTTTAGTTATGTAATTGGTTCCTCGTTAGACTCTCATTACTTGCTAGACTTACTGGGAAGTGACTTCCTGTCTAATAACTATACAAACATTCTCCCACACTGTTAAGTACCTAGATAATGTGAACAACAGTAATAGATGGATTCAAAATAACTGACCTTTCTCTCAGCCTCAAAGGAGTACGTGTACAGTCCATCGACATCATTGAACACCAAGTAGTTGTTTAAGGGGATGTAGGCACTGCACATCAGTAGTAAAGAACAAATAAGACATGTCAATGAACACTATATTCTTTGTTCCCAGTAAAATGTCATTATAACTTACCTAGAGGCAATTTTGAAAACCTCTGTGGCACAAGCAGCTGAAATGTGAAAGAAAGAAAGAAGTGGCTCAATTGTATTGTATCTCCAATGATACCTCAACTTGCTAGAATTGTCAAAAGCCATTCAAGCATGCCAAGTTTAAGGAATATTTGGTTTGTCAACATACCAGCAATAACAGCATTTGTAGAAGCAACAGCAGGAATTATTCTCTTCACAACTCCTGAAAAACAGGTGAGGTAATAGATTAACACACCATTATTGGAAGATCATCATCCAATAATGGGAGCTTCTGAAAAATATCACTTACAAAAAAAAGATACTTAAAGGAATAGTTCACACAAAAATTAAAGTCTCTAATAATTTACTCACTCTCATGTCATCCCAGATGTGTATGACTTTCTTTCATCTGCAAAACACAAAAGAAGATCTTAAGAATAATATTTCATCTATGTAGGTCCTCACAATGTAAGTGAAAAGGTACCAAAAATTTTAAGCTCCAAAACGCACATAAAGGTAGCATAAAAGCAATCCATATGACTCCAGTGGTTTAATCCACATCTTCAGAAGCGATATGGTAGTTGTGGGTGAGAAACAGATCAATATCAGTCCTTTTTTTACTACAAATTCCCCTCTTTGACCAGTAGTTGGTGATATGCATGAAGAATGTGAATCACCAAAAACCAAAAGAAGAAGAATGTGACATGAAAGTGGAGACTGATAGTAAAAAGGGACTTAAATATTGATCTGTTTCTCACCCACCCTTATATTGCTTCTGAATATATGGATTTAACATCTGGAGTAATATGGATTACTTTTATGCAGCCTTTAAGTGATTTTTGGAGGTTAAAATTTTTGGTACCCATTCATTTGCATTGTAAGGACCTACAGAGCTGAGATATTCCTCTATAAATCTTCATTTGTGTTCAGCAGAAGAAAGAAAGTCATAAACATAATGAGAGAATTACAATTTTTGGGTAACCAATACTTTTAAAGGTGCTGCAAGTGATTTTTTTTTATGAACGGGAAAAACAAAACAAAAAAAACAAAAAAAACACTGGATGCAGGCCATGGCCAGATTCTTTGTTTAGCAAATCAGATGACTATGAGGTACTATCTACCAATAATTCTGCACGTTTACGAGGAAGCCCATATTTGTGATGCAGGAAGCTGAGAGCATCTGTTTGATAGTTGTCAGTTTGTGATGTGAGAACGGCATTTTGCTACCATTGCTTTTGACAACTCATGTCATAGTACATATAAGGTCAGTGTAACAGTTCGGGTTTGCTGACATCAAATTGCACGTTTACTTTATTTTTCTTACCTGTGACATTGAGATGCTCTCCTGCTCCTTCTCTGATTACAGAGATCTCTAAAAGTGCACCCCAAACTGCACATTTCCACACTATACTAAAGATTTTAAATAATTTTGAAGTGTAAGTAGTGCGAGTAGTATGTCAATACTGAAAATGCAACAAAAAGTGTACTATGAGTACCCAGATGATTCACTTTTGCAACCGTCAAAACGGTGTGTGGAACTTTGGACACTTGGCTTGACGTAACTATCAGATGGGGCGGAGTTACATATCTGCATTGCTGGTCTGACAAAATAATTGTAAATAATGGAGAATGTAGCAACTAGCGAAACTTCAGTGAAAACAGATCTTTGTGAGTTTAATGCTTTATTATCAACCCACGCTGTGTGAATATGCACGTTGTTTAAGATACAAGTGTTGAACAGAGGTTGGCTAACACACTAAATCTAGCAGCAACACATTGCATGCATTTGAAACTTCACTTTCATCAGCTGGTGAACAGTGAATGCTTTTGTGTAGTAAAAAAAAGTTACATTTGGGACAATACTACTACTACTGCCACTTCTGATACTACACTACATGACTGAGTGCATAGAGTATTTTTTTAGTATATATTTTGTCATTTGGGGGACTGTGTGTGTGTGTGTGTGTGTGTGTGTCTTTGGAGAGTGGGCATGTCTAACTCACTCAGGGCGGTCACACTAGGCTTTTAACCAGGATATGATGTCATGCGAGAGGGCTTCTGGTTCTAGAAAATCACAGTCACACATTTTCTTGTCATATGGTTTCACGAGTCAAGGTGCACCAACTTGAACTTTTATCTCCCGTGTTCGGAATGCGCACAAAGTCTAGTGTGACCGGGGCTTAAAGGAATGTTCTGGGTTCAATACAAGTTAAGCTCAATCGAAACCATTTGTGGCATAATGTTGATTATCACAAAAATTTATTTTGACACGTGCCTCCTTTTCTTTAAAAAAAAAAAAAGCAACAATCGAGGTTCCAGTGAGGCACTTACAATGGATGTGAATGGGAGACAATTTTTTACGCTAAAATACTCACTTTTTCAAAATTAGAACCACAAGACAAAGGATATGCGTGCAAACATGATTTAGTGTGATAGAATCACTTACAAATCTTTTCTGTGTAAAGTTATAGCCAATTTGACGATGTAATGTCAACAAACCATAAAAAAGACAAAAAAAAAATTACTTTACAGCTCAAATAATACACAAGTGCTTTTATAAAAGTATAAATATCATATTTGCATAACACTTTGCCCAAATGCTGTTGATTTAGCATAACTTGCATTGATCCCGGAACACTCCTTTAAGTCTGGTGGAAGTTCCACAACAGCTAACATCACTTGAGGCAATTTTAATGATTATCACTTGTGGAAAAAAAACCTTTCCAAACTAGTTGCCCAATTCGGTGATCATTATGTGCTACAAAGTGCCTGATAAAGACCCACTGACCAGGTCTCTCTCACTCACCCTGGGTGAGTCTGTAAGTCACCCCTGTGATGTTGAACTCTGCTGCTCTTTCTAGAGATTTCTGATAAACCCAATGGATGTGCTTAGGATCATCCCCATCTAGGGCAACATCATCTGAGGACAACATATAAAAGATAAAACACAATAAAAAACAGTGCACCCCGTGTACACAATCTGCTTGAAAAATGTTGTAGATTCAGTACTATGTAGGTAAAGTGCATTCATGTACCTCCAAAGGGCTTGTCTTTGGGCCAAAGCAGCATGCGGACATATTCAACACAATGTTCAGGTAACCTTGGCATAGAGGCGATAGTACACATTGGGAAATTTATCTGAGAACACAAAGACAAAAAATATTCAACTTAACAACAGGACTCCCCCAAACCTAAAAATATAAAAGTTAAAGTTCCATAATTTTTTTTTTTATGTTAAAATACTTCCTCCTACTGCAGCTTAGTATGCAGAGACAACTTAAAAAAGTAAACCATTCATAGGTTAATTCCTCTGAAAAGTGCAAACACTGTGGCACTATCAAAACATTGCTCTGCTTATTTAAGAATCCCGACCGGACTGACCCAACAACATTGGCTATACAAATGGTTTGAGTTTGGGCAGAGACAAACTCTCTGTTTGTCCGACCAATGTGTTTACAATTAGTCATATTTTTCCAGTTCCATTTGGTGTCACTAGTGCCACAGAAATTACAACAAAAAGCAAATGAATGGTGGCCAGAATCTTGAAACTACAAAAATCACAAAGGCAGCATAAAAGTAATTCACAAGGCTCCGGTGGTTAAATTAATGTTTTCTGAAGCAATGCAATCAATTTGGCTGCGAAACAGACCAATATTTAAATCCTTTTTTTTTTTTCTTACTATAAATCTCCACTCCACAGAATGTGAAAGAGAAAGCGCAAAGTTATAGTAAAAGCACTTCATTATTGATCGGTTTCTCACACATACCTATCATATCGCTTCTGATGGCATGGATTTAACTACTGAAGCAGTATGGATTACTTTCTTTACTGCCTTTGTCATTTTTAGAGTTTGAAAGGTCTGGTCACCATTTACTTGGATTGAAAGAACCTTCAGAGCTGAAATATCCTTTTAAAAATCTTCATTTGTGTTGATTGAGCAGAAGAAAGTCAGTAATAAACATCTGGGATGGCATGAGGGCGAATCAATTATTAGACCATTTTAATTTTTTGGTGAACTATCCCTTTAAGCTAAATTGAATATCACATTTTAGGTTTGGCTTTAAACACATAAGCCTAGTATGCTCTATAGGGTGCCCATCACACCTGCGGGGGGTAGAGCTCCAGGGTGCAGTCGATGCAAGCTGTCATGCCAGGAAGAATGACTCGAGCATTGCCCTTGAAGCCCTCTGTGCCTCCGTCTATAAGAGGAATAATGGAGCTGGGTTCCAGCACGCCATCTTCATAGATCAGCAGGGACAGCTGACAAAGAGAAAACCTGACACATAAGCTCTAACATAAGCACATACACAGCATAAAAACACTTTATTCAAAGGACATGCACAGAATATTATTTCAATATATTTGCATGCAAAGGTTGTGGATTTATACAGGAGACTAAACACATACCAGCATGCCATTCATCCATCTTCTGGCAACAACTGAGTCCAGGCCACACACTACTATATGAAATTCTATGCAGTAACACAGCATTAGAATTACATGTAAGCTTTATGAATAAAAATCAAAAACTGTTAAACAAAAATTATTTTCGTTTACAAATTTTCAACATATTATTTGGCGTGTTAGAATAAGATCAGACACTTTATCTTCAATTTCATAAGGAAGTCAAATTCGTAGGTTCTAATTACGCCTGTAAAATGTGTCATCCAAGTCCTGGATTTTCGTGAAATGTCTGTATTGCTAATTAAGGGAAACATAAATAGATCACATATCATATAGAACATTTTAGAAACATTTCAACATCCCACACAAATGAAGGCCCATCCCAAAATTAGAGGAATGACAAACTATGCAAAGTTCAGTACACTTTGTATAGAAAGATACGGAACAACATTGCATCCTGCTATTCTTCCATTTATGAAGTCTGCTGCAACCTCTGCCTTTGGTCGCCCCACATCTTTAGGTCTGCAGACACAACAGCAAGCCAGAACATTTTTTTAAAGAAGAAAAAGATGCCTCTCTCTGCACTCATGATTGAATAAGTACAAAAATGGCAATTAATAGTAGATTTGACTATGACAAACCTGAAGAGGAACTGTCTGTTGAGGTTGGAAACATCAATAGTGTCCATGTCCACCACATGAATGTGTCGAAAACCTGACAAGGCCTTGGTGCAAAAATTGCACCACAGAAAAACAAAACTCTTGGATTACATAGAAAATGTACTGAGGTCAACCAGCCTGTCTACATGTACATTTAATCTAGCAATCAGCCTCCAGCAGCTACAAGGAGGTATGCAGAAATGGCAGTTGTCTTACAAAAAACTTGAACATAGGAACAAACAAAGGAACCTGTTTGGAAAATACAAAACAACAAGGACTTTACCAGATCTTTCAGCAGTTCGCATCCGAGTCCACCAGCTCCAATAACCAGAATTTTGCACGTGTCCAGTAAAAACTGGAGAGACTGCAAGAAAATGTGTACAGTTTGGCAAAAGAAATAAGCAACATTCAAGTTGACTGGCTTGCATTAGAATCATGAAACTAAAATAGGACCCGCCCAGTGCATTTAAAGGTGTCATGACATGAGAAATAACATTTTCCTTGATGTTTTGACATAAGAGGTCATTATACTATGATTATTTAAATCAAGCTGCAAAAACTGCTCGTTTGGAATTTGTGATGTTACAAGGACCAAATACATCTGCATATGCAATGCCCGTATTTCTGTTAATGCACCACTGGCCCCGCCCACTGGTGCTCTGTCACACAGTTGAAGAGCAGAAAGATGTGCCTGTCATATGAAATTCATCCTAAGTGGACTTACACAGGACACCTTCATTTGTCTGTCTAGATTTAAATGTTTTTCTATATAAACATGCACAAACAGACATCTTTGACCACTTGATACATATCTTGGGCCGCTTTTTAAAAAAACGGTTTACATCTTGTGGCAATACTTTTGAAACAGTGAGTATTTTAATGTTTACAAATTGGCCCCATTCACTTCCAGTGTAAGTTCCTCACCAAAACACGGATTTTTTTTTCTTCTTCTTTTTTTAAAGTGTGTTAAATTGAAATAAATTTTTGTGCTAATCAGTATTATGCCACAGATGCTTTTGATTGAGCTTAACTTGTATTGAACCCAGAATATTCATTTAAGAATTATTTAACCTACCTCAGTGCTGGGTTCAAAATCTGGGTGAGTGAACGGTCCAGCTCTCTCCAAGAACTTTTTGACATGGTCCCATCTTCCCTGCCAGTCATTGCAATCCCCATTCCCTTCATCCACAACCATGCTGTAAAATGAAAAGAAGAAGAAGAAAAAAGATTTACACAAAGGCGTATCATTTAGGTTGTTTAGCAAACACAATCAAAATATTATACAATCACCTAATTAGCTTTCCAAAACGATATTAGCAATATTCAATATGTTATGGCCGGCAGTGACTTAAGGTGGGATTCATAATACATACAAACAAGGTGTCTCATAATAAATGTAATGAAAGAACATGATTATGGCATGTGTGCAATCAGCAGTGCTTGGAGGTTTTATCAAAATCTCTCCTTCTAGCGTTTAGCTAGATTATATAGTAGGCATTTTAATTAATATTGTTAGCTATTCGTAACAATATCTAAGCAAGGTCTTTCGATTGGGTTAGCTTTAATTTCAAATAGTAACACCTCCCAAATCTGCTGGCTGCCACATCTAAATTCTCATCTTTCACTAACTTCTTATTCAGCTCCTCTATTCTCCTTCTTTTCTTCTCCCTAGAAAGAGAGAATAAAAGAAGGTTCATTCATGATCTGCTACACGCAAGTTAAATTTCTTGCGTCCTGTTGATTAAACTAAAAGCACTGTTGCGAGGGATTTATTTTCAGTTTTGAATAAAATATCACTTACGGTTCCTCTCCTTCCGCCATATTGTAATAAACATACAAAGTGAAATACGCAACCTTATGACACTGCAATCCTTCCGACGCACGCTATAATTTTAAAATAAAAGTCCGCTTCAATTCGGTCAGATGTTCAGATGCACAGTTGGATTTTGGACAGCAGTTTTGCTGTCCAAAACGGATACATTTTGTTACACTGATTTTTCTACACTGATTAATATGTCTTGACCAAAAACAGTTGCTTAAGGCCCACAAACTTGAAAATATCTCAAAGGTGTATTTTTTGCATGTGTTACCAAATTTCCTTTGGTTGTTATTTTTTTTTTTAATTGTTATTCTCTCTCATTTGCACATAGGTGTAAAAGCCAGAATTAAATGAAAATGCAGTTGATAAAAAACATTATCATACGTTTGAATTTTTAGTGTCTCTATGATATGGGAACATTGTTTAAACATGTAAAAAAAAAAAAAAAAAAAAAAACTGTTACTGCATAATGGAGCAACAATTCCTTCAGTTGTTATTTGCCCATAAACTAAGATACACAAAAAATCAGTTTATTCATATATTTTATTAGTTGTTTAGGATTAGGTCTATTGAAAGTGTAAACTAGCTATTTTCAAAATCAAAATAGCTTGTTGGGCGGGTCATGATATTATAAATGTGAAAGACAATTATTTGAATTTCATTATGTAGTCTGATGTACCACACTTGATAACATGAAAATCGCTCTCTCCCTCTCTCTTTCTCTTTATCTCTTTTCTCTTTTCACCAGTAGTGTAACACATCTACTGGTACTACATACTCATGGATGGAGAGAAACGGAACACATTTTATGGGATTACGTATTTAAAATACAAAAGATAAGTAACTGTATTCCACTGCAGTTACAATTAAAATCATTGGTAATTAGAATACAGTTACATTCCAAAAGTATTTTGATTACTGAAGAGATTACTTTGCATTTTATTGTCATTTGTTTAATTTAATATTTAGTCCTTTCAGATGGAAAACATTTATACATATAAATGATGCAATCCAAAGTGCATTTGAACAGCGGTGAAACACTTTCTTATGATGTGTTATATTCATACGAGCAGACAGAGAAGTAAGTTTGAAGTAAGTTTGGAGCAGAAGAATTCTTCTGCTCCAAAATTACTTCAAACTTACTTCTGTGTCTGCTCGTATGAATATAACCCCCAATCAAAAAGTGGGAGGATTTATGAATGAATATCTTATGCAGTGTTTTTTCTAAAGCAAGATTAATCAAATTGATCTTGTTTTAATTATTTTAAGATATTTTTACAGGAAAACAATACAAAAATTATTATCAAGAATATGATTTTTGCCCTAATATCAAAGTTCTTACTAGAAAAAATAAATTATGATTTAACGTGTATTTTCTTAATAAAAAATATGATCGTGCCTTGTATCATGTGCATGTAAAATGGCTAGAAATTGTATTTTAGCATATCGTAAAGCTGACAATTTACACAAGGATTATTTATATTTCTTCTGCTCCAAACTTACTTCAAACTTACGTCTCTGTCTGCTCGTATAAATGTAACACATCATAAGAAAGTGTTTCACCGCTGTTTGGATTGCATCATTTATATGTATAAATGTTTTCCATCTGAAAGGACTAAATATTAAATGAAACAAATGACAATAAAATGCAAACTAATCTCTTCAGTAATCAAAATACTTTTGGAATGTAACTGTATTCTAATTACCAATGATTTTAATTGTAACTGCAGTGGAATACAGTTACTTATATTTTGTATTTTAAATACGTAATCCCGTTAAATGTGTTCCGTTTCTCCTCATCCATGAGTATGTAGTACCAGTAAATGTGTTATATAAGATATATATATATATATATATATATATATATATATATATATATATATATATATATATATATATATATATATATATATACTATATATATATATATATATATATATATATATATATATATATATATATATATATATATATATATGTTGCCATTATAGTTTAAAATGTCTCAAAACCAGTTGAGAACCCTTGATCAAAATGAGGCAAGTATTGTAAGAGAGGTGTGTAGCTGGATTTGATGAACAGCACATGTTATAAGACGGTAATAATGGAGGTAAAGTTTAAATGCAAAGTGAAACAGGGGGAAGAGGGCAAAAAAAAATATGTGTGCCGATCGATTTTGCGTAAAGCTGCTAAAAAAACTATTGGATTATGTACATATATTGTAAAACCAGAGGTCAGGTTCCTCTCGAGTTTTTTTTTTTTTTTCACCACTAAATTAACATTGAAAGGAGTTTTTCCATGCTACAGTCCAGTCACTTCAGCTGTTCACATGGGGCTTTCAAACAACAAGGCATGATTTTCTATAAAGCTGCTTTGAAACTACGTGGATTGTGAAAAGTGCTATACAAATATAAATGACTAGAGTGTAGACAAACTTATTTTCTCAAGAAAAACATGACAATTGTTAGTGCATATTAGTTTTTCCTCAATAATCAAACAAAATAAATACAATGCTGTTGTTTAATTTACTTAAACATATATATATATATATATATATATATATATATATATATATATATATATATATATATATATATATATATATATATATATATATATATATATACACACACACACACACACCAATCAGCCACAACATTAAAACCACCTGCCTAATATTGTGTAGATCTCCCTCGTGCCGCCGAAACATCACCAAACCGCAACTCAGAATAGCATTCTGAGATGATATTCTTCTCACCACAATTGTACAGAGTGGTTATCTGAGTTACCGTAGACATTGTCTGTTCGAATCAATCTGGCCATTCTCTGTTGACCTCTCTCATCAACAAGGAGTTTCCATCCTCAGAACTGCCACACACTGGATGTTTTTTGTTGTTGTCACTATTCAGAGTAAATTCTAGAGACTATTTTGCGTGAAAATCCCAGGAGATCAGCAGTTACAGAAATACTCAAAAGGCCATCTAGCACCAACAATCATGCCACACTCCAATTCAATGATATCAATTTTTTTCTCCATTCTGATGGTTGATGTAAACATTAACTGAAGCTCCTGACCCGTATCTGCATGATTTTTTGCACTACATTAATGCCACATGATTGGTTTTTTAGATATTCACATGGATGATTGTTGGTGTCAGACAGGCTGGTTTGAGTATTTCTGTAACTGCTGATCTCCACAGTTATTATCTGGTGACTGCAAAATAAGCATGCGGTGTATGTCTAATTAAAAAAAATAAAAAAAAAACTTAATGAAAACACTTAAAAGGTGTTGTCAGACTGGTTACTATTTGTTAATGACATGTAAGTGCTGGATCCATGCTTGCATGTAACAAAACATAATGCTGCTCCATAGTTAGACAAAAAGGAGATTTAATAAGACAGATTAATGGATTTTATTTGAACTGTTGCATAAAAATCATCACCAAAACAACACATTTATGTGGTATTGAAAACCATGTGAAAAGAGTTTCAAAGTTATTGAAGAGAAAAAAGTTAAAAACTAAAATAAAAAAATAAAAACAATAACAACAACAACGAAAGGCATAGTATCAGACATGAAATAAAGGCTATAGAGACAGAAAATAAAGGAATATTCAGGGTTCAATACAAATTAAGCTCAATCGACAGCATTTGTGGCATAATTTTGATTACTACAAATAAGTTTAAAAAAGCAAAACTCTGGGTTACAGTGTTTATTCTACATGGGGGAGGGGTGCCCTCATGGGGGCTGCCATTTTAGAATCATATGATATGACCAGCTACTCACTTAATCTCAGTAAATAGCTTGTTATTGGACACTTTCACTCATGGATTAAATGAATCATGGCTGATTGTGAATAGTGAATTTCTACAATGGCATCTTTAACTGAAAACTATTGATTTTGAATGATGCTGCATCCACACAATTAGGTGTCACGGCAAGTCCAAGATGACACAAGCAAAGTTTTTTCCTCATTAAAAAAAGTTTCATTCCTAAAGACCTGAATTGTAATTTTGCAATATTTGTAGGATATCATGACCACTTACATTAAAATGAAGACCAGTCATATCAGTAACCTTATAAAATCTGTTTAATTCTACATGAAGAGGGTCCGCACATGGGGGCAGCCATGTTAGAATCACATGACCAGACGACTACTACTGGCTTAATTTCAGTAACTGTCCTGTTATTTGACACTTTCACTCATTGATTAAATTAATCATGGCTAACTGTAAATAGTACATTTCTACAATGGCATTTGAAACTGAAAATTATTTATTTTTAAATGATGTTGCATCCAAGCTGCTAGATGTCAGTGTAAGTCCAAGATGAGACAAAGACAAAAGTTACTGAGTGCACCTTTATCCCAGATTTGTGCTTTTTTTAAAGAAAAGTAGGAGCAAGTCTAAATACATTTTTGTGGTAATCAACAATATGCCACAAAAGCCTTCGATTGAGCTTAACTTGTACTGAACCCTGAATATTCCTTTAAACATTATGTATCAGATGTCATTTTATTTTGACTATATGCAGTCTAGCTCTCATCTCCATTCTCTCCTGCTCCTCTGATTAGACGCTTGTTCCCTCGTTTTCCTGTAGGGCCCTTTGGCTTGGTGAAGGCTTGTTTTAGAGCATGCTGCTTTGGGTACACCTCCTCATACAGGAAATCCTCTGTCAAACCCTCTCCACTATCAATCTCCATCTATGCACGCACAACATGTAAACAGATTAACTGAAAAGTGTATACGTATGCTGTCTTTCAGCTATCTTGAAACAGTATTAGGAGCAATAGTTGTTGTTGTTGTCGTCATCACCTTTTTGGCAATCTCTATGTGGTAGTCCCTCTCTACCTCATCCAGCAGTCGATTCTTACAGCTGGAGTACAGCATCCTTTCTTTGATGCTACAGCTATACCCAGGCATGGAGTAGATGAAAACTGGTTCACGTATACAAACACAAAACACAAACATGACACATTAGCTTTAATGAAGAAAAAAACAAAAATACAGGGAAGAAGATAGTTGTCACACTTTCAACTCCAGTGAATATTTCGCAGGTTAGGTTTATTTTTAAAAGTCAATTTCTGCAAAGCCTCATACCTTAAAATCTTGGCTACACTGGAAAAAATATACAGTTCATAGAACACAGGTTGACCTTTTGTGACATACCAAATATGTATGACTTTCTTCTGCCGAACACAAATGAAGGCTTTAGAAGAATAGCTCAGCTCTGTAGGTCCATTCAATACAAGGGAATGTTGACCAAAACTTTGAAGCTCCAAAAAGCACATAAAGGAAACATAAAGTAATCCAGTGGTTTAATCAATGTCTTCTGAAGTGATCCAGTTGGTTTTGGGTGAGATCAGACAAAAATATATTATAAATTCACAATAATTCTTGACATCTGCAGTCTCCTTGGCAATCATGATTTCAAGCTCGATTACACTTCCTAGCACCATCTAGAACTCTGCGCATTAGGAAGTGTAGTCGAGCTAGAAAGCATGATTGTACCTAGAGACTGCAATGTCAAGATTTTTAGTGAAAAAGGAGATATATTTTGGTCTGTTCTCACCCATACTCAATCAGATCAGAATACATGGATTAAACCACTGGAGACTTATGGATTACTTTAATGCTCCCTTTATGTGCTTTTTTGGGGCTTCAACGTTTTGTTCACCGTTTAATTGCATTGTATGGACCTACAGAGCTGCATAAGAAAGAAATTCATACACATCTGGGATGGCATGAAGGTGAGAAAATGATGAGAGCATTTAAAATTTTTGTGCGAACTATTCATTTAAAACACAAGTGACAACTTGCCCCAAAAAACTGTGACAACATGCCCCGACCTGACTTTTGTGAAAAATAGCTTTGTTCTAAGAACACATTTAAACCTTTTGGTAAAAATCTGCTTTCATAATACAGTTGAACATTGCCAGTGTGGTTTGATTACGTTTGCTTGTTTACCCAAGATCTATAACAAAAATGTGGAGGGAAGTATTCACAAAAATTATTATGATTTAAGAGGATTTTGAATTAGATGTTTGAAATCAACACGCAGAACCTCTGTTATAGAAAACACACTTTTGCCTAGTTGGACTTTTGACTCCAAATCTCATTGTTACTGACCACTTCCCCATTTGACAACTAGCCCCACTTTCCCCTAATTAAATGGTAAATGCTCTGCACATATAAAGCACTTTTTTAACCTTAGCGGTTTTCAAAGCGCTTTACACTGTGACTTATTCACCCATTCACACACACACACACACACACACATACCAATGATGGCAAAGCTGCCATGCAAGGTGCTAGCCTGCCATTGGGAGCAACTTGGGGTTATTGGGGTTCAGTCAATTAAAAATCACAAGAGGTCAAGAGAACTTGTTAAATGTCATTAGGCAAGAGAATCTTTTATTAGATAAAGGTGATGTGCATTTTCTGCACTACTTGTGTCACCAAATAAAATTGCAAAAATAATGACTGTTTTCAAACAGATTGTACACAAACACTTCCCAAACAACAAAGAAATTACACCATTCACCTTTAAGAAATATATCTTCCTAAAGAGCCTCTAGAGGACTGCAAACAGCAGAACAGTAGTTCCTCATTAGCACTTGGTACTAACCTACAGCTTCCAGCGCCTGTCCTTGATGGGCATGTTTGTACAGGAAGAAGTGGTATCGTGGGGCATCAGTGGGGATTCTGCTCGGTAGCTCTGTTGTCTCTGTAGGACTAGTGTGGACTAGTTCAATAGTTTCTCGTTCAGTGTCCAACCTCTTAGAGACCACACAGAAAAAAAGTAAATGCTTTGTGTGTGGGTTTATATAGATAATATAGCATGCGGCAGAGGAAATATCTTTATCTTTAAAGCTTTCTCCTATCTTTGAGTAAGTTTATTGCATATTGGACATTTTCATTTATTACAGAGTAATTAGATATTTTGATATTTCATTTATAAATGAAACCCAAGTTCTGCAGAATAAACTGTCTATTCCATAACAGTAATCAACATAATTTTTTGTAAGTATACTGATGCTCTCATGCAAATTGTTACTTATTCGGTAAAAGTTAACTTAATATTTTGCTTTTGAGCCTATACATTTAAAAGTTCGTTTTTATTATCTGTACGTGTGTCAACGCCTCTCCACTGTGTGTATGTGTACCTGTGTATGTGTTTGGAACTTACCAACTGAATGTAATTGATGCGTTTGTGTTTAAGTTGCTGTAAAGCATGTTTAGCATCCTCTTGTAATGGGAACGCCAAACCCTGCAAAGTCGGATTTTTACCATCCACGCTGATCTCTGTCTGTGTCGGAAACACTTTCATATTAACACAAAGTAAATGTGGTCTGTATTCTTAACATAACAACAACAACAAGAAACATTTGACCATCAAATTGAGAATCATATTTATATACAATAATTATAAACGGTGTCTACTCAACTTTACTCTCACAATAAAAAAACGCGTTTGTATTAATATTTCAGTTTAATATTTATGAGAGGAGAGATACCCAGAGGAACGACGCTGAGCCATTTGAAGAAGAAGCTGTCTGTCACGTTATTAAACCAATCAGATCAGAATGTACTGGTCAAGGAAAACCTCATTTGATTGGTTACTAGAGGTAGACCCGCCTTCCTCCTCGTGCTTGCGAATTTGTGCCAAAAGTGTGAGCGCAACAAAAGGAAAGACGGAACCGTGTATATCGGATTATTTCTGAAAAATATTATGCCACAAACACAAGTCATTTACATGTTTGCAGTAGTTTATTTTACACATACTGATTCTTCATGGTCAATCCGTTTTGCTGTTCATGACACCCTTTCTTTGCTTGCAGGTTTGCAATGTTTTTGTCCATGTTTACGTGCAAAAACATTGCCAAAGTGTAAGCGTGAAAAAGGAAGTCAGAAGAATACAGACCACATTTACTTTGTGATAATATTAAATTACAGATTCACAACACATGAATTACACTTATGCAAGGCATTAAAGTATTGTTAATCACTTTTCTTATGCTTGTACCTTGATTACACCTTTACAAAACGTGTTGATATACGCTTTTTCAAATCTCACTCTGCGCATGGAAATCATTTAGGCATAATTTTAACATTTTTTACAACTGATCGTGTCCAAACATAATGTCTAGAGACGTGAAAAGGAATTTGACAGCACTCTATTTAACCGTTGTTGACTTAAGTGACTTAATTTATAAATTATTTGGTTTCAATATGCCTGGTATGTGACCAAAGCTATTTCTGTTGAGTTTGTGAAGAGTTAAATGTACATATGTTTTTCTTATTTGATTGACATGTGATAAATTAAGCTACCTTTGCTCGTCCACTGATGGTTGTGACCCGCCTTCGCTCATCCTAAATGGAAAAGTACAAGTTTATTGTGTTTAATTTGCAAGCACCTTAATACTCACACAATTTTCTGTGCCACTTTGTCTTGTCATATACATCATCAAGAAATACATTTGTTTACTAATGTGAGACAAACTATCAGGCATTCATAACTGCAGTTTGTATGAAGCCATTTGCACATCTTTAACCTTCCTCACCTCTGTTATTTTAATCTGATGGAGCTGTTGTTCAGCAGTAGTGAGGGGGCCAGGGCTAGAGGAGGAGGAGAGGTGTCGTAGGTATCCTTGGAAACAGATGTCTTCCTGCAAGTCAGAATAGGAAAATTAGATGTTTAAGAAACTTAGTGCTTAGATGACACATCACACCACTTATTGTGTGACCTGAAGGAACATGAGAAAATGTGAATGCAGTGCGCAGGCAGAACAGAAAAGTTTGCTTACAGTAAGGCTTTGTCTCATAAATTAAGCAAAAATAATACCGGAGATGAATGCAAGATGCATTAGATTGGGGTTTGGAGTTTTAAAGCACAAAACAGATGTGCAAAATTTTCAGAAAAACACATTTCTGCACATTCTTAAGTCCACTTAGTCATCTCTCTACATACCTGGACTGTTCCAAATAGTTCACCTTTAAGGTGACTGCTGCCAAACTCTGTCTTCAGTGTGGCTCGGGTAGCAGCATACACCATCTTTAACCTCACCTGTGTAGTGCCAAATGTATGCATATTGTCATTCAGTATCTTGTATTTTAAACCCAGAGGTTAATTTAATATATTACAATAATTAATATGGGATTGAGAGCACAATAGTTTGTACTTAGCATAATCATTTTACTTTACCTACAGAAAGAATATCTAAACCTGGCTTAATCTGGTCTAGCTGATCTTCCAGCCTGGCCAAATTGGTGCTTAGTCAGTTTAGGCTGATTTAAAATGATTTTTTTATTAGGGTTCTTATGTGACATCTACTTACTGGTGACTGGTCTGGTGACCAGGAGATAAACAGCCACTCATAGCCCAGCTGGTTCTGTGTGTCAAGGCGGTATAGGATATAGCAGGGCTCTAGAGTGTCCAACATGGGCAGGACACATGCGTCATAGTCCTGGTCCCAGCTTTGAGACGCCTCTCTGTATGTCCCCAACACCAGGTGCTCTGAAACACACACAGACAGATACACACATATACACACACACACACACACACACACACACCTCATAACACAAACTATGACTACTTGCTGTAGCCCCAGATAAATGCCCTGACTTGTAACCAAACACAGAATGATGCCATGAAGCTGTTATCGCAAACTGCATGTGTAACATTCCACGGTCCAATTTAACTTTAGCTTTTACTTGACATTCTTTAGAGTCAACAAGTGACTTAAGCTCCTGAGACCCTGCATCCACATGCATGGACATTACGTTTTGGCTAAGCAAAAGGCTATGCATAATTTAATTTCATTAAACCCTCTGATCTCCGATCTCAGATCAGGAGATTCTAGGGCCTAGGCTGTCAGTAAAGGGTTAAACACGAGTCATGTAACAAAACATAATGGCGCCGATCTCAGCTGAGATTGTCTTTGGGAGAAACTACATCTGGTAAGAAACCTCATTAAGTTTTTACATTAAAACCTGTTTGAGTCAAAATAATTAAGTCTTTAGTTTCATCCGATAAGTCATTTTAAAAAGAAATTGTGATTTATTGTGAAATGGCACACTGTAAAACACAATGACCACGTGTTTACACATGGACTATAGGCAAATTTTTCTTAAAATATCCTGTATTCACTGTGCATTATCACATTTAGAGTCAATTGATGCATCCAAATCTGGAAAATGTTGCTTGCAGAGGCTTTATATGGCGTTAGGATGGTGCATTTCAAACTGTTCTGAGAACAGTGCAGAAAGACAGCACACCAATTCCCTAGTTAGGGAGCAAGGGAGCATCCTACAGCTTTCCTATGCAGCCAAGTGCATTCACTCCTAACATCTGGTCAAAAGTTCAGTTTCAGGCTGCAGATGATGTATGAATTACTCAACATATTTGGCAGAAATGGGACCAGTGCTTCAATTGAGGGGGGGCTGTGTGGATCCGGGACCCCCCATAAGAAGTAAAAAAAAATAGACTTGGGGGGGTCCCCAAGATATTAAAAATGTTTATGTTTTAGTAAAAATAATAATGACAAATCTGATGAAATTCATTCAGTGGATACTGTAAATTTCGTGAATTAATTTTTTTTACAATAATAAATATGAAGTTTGTTTATAGGCTAGTTGTCATGTCTCTTTAAAATGTAAATGCCCCACCCCACATCTAAAGACCTTGCATGCGTGTGACATCATTGACATTGACTGCCTGCTTGGTTGGTGCCGCTCTGGTGAAGCTAACTTTAGCTAAAAAGGGAGAATAAAATCTCCACTCGCAGTCGGGAAGAGAAAGCTTCTTACTGACTTTTTTGAGGGGTAATTTTCTCCCTCTCTGTATCTTTATACTATATCTATCCACTCCAAATCAGGGCTTTTGAATTCCTTGCATAAACTGGAAAAATTTAGGCTTTCTCATCTACCTTGTTTGCCTGCTCGTGCTTCCCAGAGCATTAAAGAGCCACGCCAGGTGCTCATTAGTGGAGCGTTTGAACACTGTTAAAAACACTGCAGTGACAATCAGTCTTTGTCTGGCCTTGAATGCTGTAATACTCTCTGTGCACTCATGGAAGGACCCTTCGTCTTATGTTTTCCTGGATGTCATTTGTGTCTCAGATTGAACTTCAGATAAGTGTTTTCTACAAGTGCTGTTTATATTGAAAAAGAAACTTTCCTTGTTTGATTCCTGACTGTTATTTCTCGATTTTCCTAGAATATTCACTACGCTACTTCTAAGTTATATTTTGGAACTACTACATTCTCCATTTCAGTTGTGGGCAAAGAGACTGAGTTTATAGCTAGCCAAGTGCCGTATATTTGCCCTTTTGGGTCTGCTGCTTTGTCACCCTCTAAATCCAGTATTACTTGGAGTAAGCCATTTAAAAGTATAGTACCTTATCTCTCTTTATTATATAATATTTGGACTGAAAATTAATTTTTGTTTTATTCTTTATCAACACAAAGCCTGTTCTTTAATGTAAGACTGTTTTTAATAAATTGTATATAGTTATGCATATTATGATCAAATAAATATATTGTGTATTTTGTATAAATTGTATATTGCGAGACTAACCCCACACCACCAAAAAAAAAAGTCTTATGATGGGGACTCCCTCATAAGACTTAATTAAATTCTAGCACCGCATGGGATTATGGTAATCAGTACATAGATTTAGAATTTAGAAAAAAATTATTATTCTAACATGGTTGGCAGTGATTGGATGATGCTGGAAATTATTTTGAATCAGAATTATTTATGCTAATTTCTGATGTAACGTCTGTCAACAGTCGTGGGCAGGGCCTGTACAAAGTGACGTCACTTTGTACAGAATCTGCAAACAGCTTGTTCTGAGACAGTACTTATGATTAATGGGGATTTAAAAAAAAAAAAGGTCTGCTGGATTTTCGTCATTATAAGGTGGTTGTGTACACACACTGCCAACACACATTTATGTTCAAACACCATGTATAAGTTAATTTTGCATAATAGGTCCCCTTTCAATTTTAAATGCCAAAACAATAGATACTATTTAAAATGAAGACGAGAAGTATTTGAAGATATTCTGGTTGTCAAACACAGTGAAACATTTCCATGGCTAATGTGCTGAACTACACCTGTGATTACTCAGCAAGGACACCTGTGTGAACTTGCACTTCATACTTCCACTAAAATTGCATTTGTAAATGGCTTGGAAATGTTAAGTTATTTCTGAGAAAAGAGGCCACTGTATCCTACCTACGTGATATGACCAAGATACTCAAAATGTTCATTTTACAGCTTGATTTATCATATTTCTTATAAGTATATCTATTATTTATAATGAATTAACACATTTAATAAAACATGAATTGAGTAATAATTAATTAAAATAAAGTTCATCTATGCCATGATTAATTGGAAAGGGTAAAGAGCCTAACCAATCACAAATTCCCTCAATTGTTACCCCAACAAAACCGTCATGTAGGTATTAAAATTCTTAAATGGGGTCAATGGAAATTGGGAATTATTAATATACATTAGGTAACAAATATATGCAGAAAGATTCCTCTCAAACAAATTCTCCTACTCACCGCTCCTTATAACAATCTTCACCAGTCTGACAGCTCCCCTTCTTGCCTTCACAAGGAACTCTCTCAAATCAGCAGTTGCTGGTTTCACCAGAGAATCACAATGACAGTACAGAGAACAACAGAGAACAGTTAGATAAAGAAAAATTCATTTTCTATACTGTAACCCTTATAGGCATATAGCGGCGCCATTTTGTGGCTCATTTCAGCTTATCATGGCACAGTCGGCCCATTTCACAGCCGGCCCACCGGTCTGCCCGGTTCTCCCTATGGCTAGTCCACCCCTGATCGGCCCCAAAATGCCCAGTATGCCAGATTACCAATCCAGCCCTGGTTTCATTTAAATACTATATTACAGCAGGGGCGGTTCTAAAGGGGGGCGGCAGGGCTGGATTGGTAATCTGGCATACCGGACATTTTCCCGGTGGGTCGACACACTTTGGGGCCGATCAGGGGTGGACTGGCCATCGGAAGAACTGGGACTAAACTGAAATGAGCAGCCGCGTTATGCAGTACGGGCCACCAAATGGCACCGCAATATGCCGAAGTGGGCAGCGATATGTAGAAAAGGACAGCGACACCCCCCACCCCCCAACAAATTCTTGGCCAGTTTCTATGTAAAATCCCAGACCGATTTCTCTTCCCAGTCCACCCCTGGGGGACGGAATTTCGGTGCCACCCTAGACAGATCATTGTACCTTGCCTGGCCCCCACTGCAAAAAAAATC
This sequence comes from Moxostoma hubbsi, assembly GCA_032164185.1. NCBI lineage: Eukaryota > Metazoa > Chordata > Actinopteri > Cypriniformes > Catostomidae > Moxostoma > Moxostoma hubbsi. Next base: position 12,035,390 of record JAVLUX010000186.1, read on the forward strand.
CAGACACTGCCCCTGTATTACAGGCGTATTGCAAATGTATTCATTTTTTTCAGGCCTACCTTATAATTGGATCAATTCATTGTTTAAAAGATAATATAAACATTACTGAAACAAAGGAAATTTTACACGCCTTCCACACTGTGCAGCCTGTGCCTCATTCTTGGCCTCACCATGGTAACCGGGCATCAGAACTCATAAATGATGTAAGTGCAGGTGAGATGGATGAGGAGCAACGCTTCCGCCTGGAAGATTATATTACCTCCCATCATCATTCAGATAAAACGCAGCCTAGTACCATTTCTGTATGAAGACTGACCAAGAGCTTGCTTATTAAAACACGAAATTTAGCAGCGCTATCAACATTCTTTCCCAAACAAGTTTTCTCTTTAAAATAGTTAATATGCTTGCGAGATGTTGCCTCTGACTTAAAGACATTCACATGTAGATATCATGAAAATCTTAGAAAAATTAAAGCAAAATATGTCAAATGTTTTTAATTTAGATCCTTCACTGGTCTAACTTTGATTTGGCTTTATTGTGATCTTCTGAGCTAATTTTATGCTTTTGCTTCAAACTTGAAAATATTGCCTGACAATTGCCTCATTTCACTTAAAGAAAGTGATTGGTGCAGATATGAAAAAAAGTGTTTTTTCTCAAATATTATAAATCAATATGAGCTACAGCATAAAGTATAATAAAGATCTCTTTTAGCTTACCATGAATTCCCGTCTGGTGCGACATCCCAATCAGCTCTGTTAATGAACTAGTTCAGTCAGAATTCCTATTACAAGTCCCACACTGTCTTCCTATTGTCTTCACTGGCACTGGTATCACCACTGTGCCCAGCAGTGTGGTCTAACTCACTTCCGTACAATGACATCAATGCCCCTTTAGCATCCTGAGTGGGGAATCCTGTTTGAAACTCGATCTGAAGAACTGAGAAAGATGTGTAGCCTAATATTACACCTGTCAGGGATGGGTTTCAGCAAACCAACTATCTACAATTATTCACCTATCACAGGGGGCCCTTGTTAGGTATAACGTGGAAGACAGCACCTGTTATCTGTGCTTCATGGATGCTGGTGATTTTCTCCCCACAGTAACCAAGCCTTAGCATTCTGTGACTCTCTCGTTCCTCTACAAATAGTTATGCAACGATCCATTTGTGAAAAGAAATAGCACATTATCACTCACACACATCAAGGAGCTGATAGGAGCACATGAAACAGCAGCCTCTGGAAGCTCAAGTTCCACCAGCCTGTCATGAGATACTATGCAGGCGGCTGACCCCCAACCAACAGGACAGGTTGTTAATTTAGACAATCCAAAAAGCTACAATTAGTAAACTCTCTTTCAAATGAACACTCTTTGAGATTCTGCATGTGGTTTATGTCATTTGTTGGATGGAAAAGCGCATTTGTTTTAGAAATTGGAATGCATGGGTATGGTCTCCAGTTTTATATTTTTCATATAAGAGCATATAAGGGACTGAACTGTTTAAATCAGATAGTGTTTCTGCGTATAAAGAAAGAGAGAGGGAACACGCCTGTGAGTTTGCTAGAGATGGCTTCATGTTTAATTCACTCAGCTGTGAGCACACAAACCCAGCCATTATTCATTATTCAGGCAGCCCTCCCTCCAAAGATACACACATGCTTATCACACAGATTCTCTTTCTCACTCACACACCCAGTCCATCTTTTTAAGGGACCATTTAGTTGGTCCACAAGCTAGACACAGTGTAATGAAAAGAACAGAATGCAGGTGTCTCAAGCATGTCCTAGTCTAAGGCATTGCCACTCTAGATTCCCCCCATCCTGAACACAAACAAGGATTTTTAGAAGAATATCTCAGCTCTGTAGGTCCTTTCATGCAAGTGAATGGTGGCCAAAACTTTGAAGCTACAAAAATCACTTAAAGGTGGTGTAAAAGTAATCCATATGACTCGTGTTTAATGTAGGCCTTCTGAAGCTATGCAATCTCAGAAACAAATCAATATTTAAATCCTTTTTACTAGAAATTTCCACTTTCACTTTCAGAATGTGAAAGTGAAGATTTATATTTAAAAAAAGGACTTAAATATTTATATTTTTCTCACCCACACCTATTTTATCGGTTTTGAAGACATAGATTAAACCACTGGAGTCATATGGATTACTTTTATGCTGCCTTTATGTGTGGTTTTTTTTTTTTTTTTTTTTGGAGCTTCAAATGTCTGGTCACCATTCAATTGCACTGAGCTTGAAATATTCTTTTAAAAAACTTAGTTTGTGTTCTGCAAAAGAAATAAAGTCTGGAATTATATCTAGGATGGCATGAGGTTGAGTAAAAGCCGGCAACAAGCAAGTTTATTGCGCTATCTAAGGACATTTATTTTGAAGTGTTGTCCTTTACTATGCTGCTTAGTTGTTTCTGCGTTCATCCTCAAATCAATCGATCTTACAATGTATTCTGTGTTCTCTTGATTTCTCTGCCTTAGTTGCCATTTCTTTCTACGTCATTTAACATTCCATGTACTCTGCCTTAGTTGCCATTAACATTACATGTACCAATGAGTAATGTTAAACCTCTGCGTGTGTTGGGACGCAGGTTTTTGGAAGGGGAATGGCATTTGAAGAGGTCATCTTAAAAAAAGGCGACACCCATGTCAGGTGTGTTCATTTGTGACGCTCGGAAGAGCGTATGCCACAGCTTCAAATACCGAGACACCAGCTGCTAGCCAGAAAAGTGTATTGAAAGCATTAGACATCGCGAAAAAACTTCGGAGTGAAAAAGAAAAGAGCTGGCTAAAAATTTGTTTTTGCATGTGCACTCTGCTGCAACTAGTGACTTAATGTGCAACGCTTTTGATGCTCCGTCTTTTCTGGATTATTCTCCAAAGGTTCCGGTGTCCCCTTATGTTTGCGGATGAGTAGTTGAACTCAAACAGCAACTACAGACTGTGCACCCGAGTGTGCTTGCAAAGGCACTGTACAGAAGCATCCTTTATCAAGACCAAAACCTAATCGCTATAAATAAACCATATGGTGTGCCTATTCATAGTAAGTATTTTACTTTTTTTTTCTCATACAATCTATTTGAAAGATGTCTGTTCTTTTCTCCTATAGGAAGTACCTGATCATTTGATGGTTATCAAGTTGCATTAAACAAGTCCTTTTACATTAAAAAAGCTGTGCTAATTTCATTTGCCATTCATTCTCATAGATGTTCATGGCATTAGAAACAGCATTACAGAGTGTCTGCCTTTGCTGGCTAAGATAACTGATTGGATGCAGGCAGGATCACAGTTGCACCTCTGCCACCATCTGGAAAAGGAAACTTCTGGAGTTTTGATCCTGGCTAAAACAGAGGAAGCTGCTGAACATGTACAAACACTCATCAGATCACTCCAAGCGGAAAGGAAATATTTGTGAGTTGAACCTCAATAACTGTATTAGGTAGGGATGCACCGATGTATCGGCTGCCGATATTTATCAGCCAGTTATTGACCAAATTAAAACCATTGGTATATCGGTTATAAGCATTAAAACACTGAAATGAAAAACAATGGTTTATTTATAATAAATTAGTAACACACTTTGTAAAAAATCAAATCAAATCAAATCACTTTATTGTCACACTACTGTGTACACGAGTGCAACAGTAGGTGAAATTCTTGTGTGCAGTTCCGAGTAACATAGCAGTAATGACAGTGACGAGACATAAACCACTTTACAATAACAACATATTTACACAAAACAATTTACATAACAAATGTACACATACTTACACAACAATTTACATAACAAATGTACACAATGTAGAATACACATACACTAGATACGGGTATAAATATATATAAACACTAATGCACACAAATGCACAATCCAGAAATAATAATAGCCACAATATGTGTTGGCACTCCTAAGAACTTGCAATATATATATATATATTTATAATTTTTTTCTCATTCTCATGTTAATGTAAAAAAAATCCATAAACGAACATGACAGTTGTGAAAGCGGCACTTACCTTTAGGTTACATGATGAGGGAAGCCATCTAAATTGCTTTGAAACCAGCAGACTTTTACTTCTGATATCCATTAATGCTGTATGATTGATTAAATTGATTGAAATTGCAATATGGCTTTATGTGATTACTAAACCCTTAAAAGGCTGCGTTTTAAACTGAAAAATATTTAGAATAACAAAATAACCTTTTAAATAACCAAAAATAACCTAAAGTGTCAGACATCATGTACTGTGAACAGATAATCATGTACCACCACAACAAACATCACACCTATACTGTATATTCCCCTCTGTCTCACTCAGGATGGTCACTGTGGGTGTGCCTGTTCCATCTGAGGGAGTTATTGACATTCCCATTATAGAGAGGGAAGTCATTGGACCTCAGCCACACTTTAAAGTAATTAAACATTCTATTCAGTATGATCAGGGTCACCATGCTTACTGTCAATGATTGTTTTGTTTGTCTGTGCAATCTCTCATCCTGAGATCTGTTTTGAAGAGTAGGATCCATTCCAGTTATCTTACATGACTAGAGTTAAAGTGAACTACAGTATAATGGTTATTGTATTCAGATGGGTCTGAGCCCATTGTTCAGAGTGAGATGGCGTGACAAGGGTGAGATCTCACCGGCAGGCCCAAAGTGCAGTCACGCAGTATCGAGTTTTGGACAGCACTAATGGCTGCAGCTTGGTAGAACTGCAGCCCGTCACAGGTACTGAATAACCGTAACACGTAAAAACCAGATCTGAAACCAAGGGTTACTCCTAAATGTTATTCTTCTAAATGTACCTAGGTTTGCATTTAAGTAATGGGACCTCATATTTGTTGTGAAAAATGGTCCCACTTTATACAAGGTGTCTTTAACTGCTATGTACTAACAAAAATATTATGTATTTGTGTAACTCCATATTGTTTTGCTAAATTCATAGTTGCTGTTACTGAGGTTGAGGTACAGGTAGGTTTAGGAGTTGGGGTAGGGTTAAGGTTAACAGTGTAACTACTTATGTAATTAAATGCAGGTACTTTAAATGCAAGTACAATGCAACAACAGATATGTACATAAGTACACATTAAAGACACCTAATATAAAATGTATCCTGAAAAGTTTACAATTCAGTTTTACATATAATTTTTGTTTTTTTTATAATAATAATAATAATTTAAGATAAATTGTAATGGTTTTTTAGGAGTGAAAAACCAACTTCAGGTACACATGGCTCTTTGGCCTGCCCCATTCTGGGAGACCATAAATATGCTCACTGGAACAAACTATGCCCCAGGTATGCTAAATATAACAACCTCAGATCAAATGGAGTAGCACTGGTTCCTCAAATGGAGATCAGACCTATATCTAGATAAAAATTTAAAACCACACGTTTTGTAATATACCACTTGCTAAATCAGCATCCAAATACCAAGACTAAATTCGCTACTAAAGAGCAATTGTTTTGTCTATGAATATTGCAAGTAATGTGTTAATAAGTGGTATAGTGTTTTCTTGAGACATGACTCATCATTGTCACATTTGAAGACTGATCTTATGTGTCTCACATTTCGGGTTACAGAAGCTGCCAGAGAGTGTGCTGCGACGAATGGGTCTGGTGCAGAGTAAAACCCGATACCTCCCTCTTCACCTACACTCCCGAAGGATCACCCTGCCAGGGGTCAAAGGTCACAGCAACATTACAGTGTCCTGTCCACTTCCTAAATACTTCACCTACACTTTGAAGAGACTACAGATTCCATTACCAGAAAAGGAATGAGATTTGGATCACACATGAATAATAAAGCCATTTTTAAATGTGTTATAGTTCAGTTATGTTGACATTTAAAGGGATAGTTCACCCAAAAATTTTAATTCTCATCTTTTATACACCCTCACGCCATCCCAGATGTGTATGACTTTCTTCTGCAGAACACACAGATTTTTAGAAGAATATTTAAGCTCTGTTGATCCTTACAATGTGAATGGTGACCAGAACTTTGAAACTCTAAGAATCAAACAAAGGCAGAATAAAAGTAATACATAAGACTCCAGTAGTTAAATCTATGTCTTCAGAAGGGATATGATAGGTGTGGGTGAGAAACAATATTTAAATTATTTTTTTACTATAAAACTCCTTTTGCATTCTTTCACATTTTGGATTACTTTTGTGTGGCCTTTATGTTGTTTTTGGAGCTTTAAAGGTCCGGTCACCATTCACTTGCATTATAAGGACCAACAGAGCTGAAATATTCTTCTAAAAATCTTTGTTTCAGGCAGAAGAAAGTTACACACATCTGATATGGCATGAGGGTGAGTAAATGAGAATTTTCTTTTTTGGGTGAACTATCCCTTTAAGAGAATTAGATAAGACTTTGCAGGTCCTTAAAATGTCTGGTACAAAGCAGACATTCTGTTTTTTAAAGTTTCTGCACAGCTGTTAAAGCATTAGATACCATGTTCTTAAGTTATCAGATTTTGTGTCAAGACATTTTATAATAAAAGTCCAAGAAAAATTATTTTCCCAACCCTAAAGCCTTATGTCAATGTGTTTTCTAAAATTTTGGATTTGTTGGATGGATATTAGATTAAATCAAGATCTTCATCCACAAAGACTGCTGAAGTCATCAAAGAAGACACCACTACAAGGAATTCACTGTACAAAAAGGCATGTTTGAAAACACAGGCTTCTCCAGCACCACCATATAATATCAATACGTATCAGGTTACCATAGATGCATGTGTGTGTATATATATATATATATATTAAAAAAAAAAAAAAAAGGAAACAAAAAGGTCTTCATGTATAATACACTCCTCAGGTATGTCGACTCTGCTATTGCAATCTCCTGGGGGTAAGCGAGGGTTGTTAGGTGTATGTAGATGTTACAGGTGGATGAGGCCATGACTTGAATACACACAACCATCACATGGTTTTCCAGCACACTGCTGATAATGACTAGAGCTTAATTGTGATCTTAAAACCATTAAATCTTTACAGTTCAGCACTTTAAAGATAGAGGACAGTGGGGAAAGGGATGGAGCATAACATGGCAGAAAGAGAAAATGCACAAAATGGGAGATCTGGGCAAATATGGTGGTCATTAAGTGGAACAAACAAAACTAATTTCTGTATCTAAAAAAAAAAAAAAAAAGGCTTGTATGTCCAGTTCATTGACTATCTCTCCTGTGCTCTCCTTTAAATCATTAGGAGACACCACAGAAGAAACTTGGTTTAGTCTCTTCGAGAAAGGAGAGGATGGCAAGATGAAGTGTTGAAGGTGAAAGGTCTTTCCATCTTGCTCTTTCCAGTTTTCTCTCAGTGTACATTGGCCTGCGCAATGGAGATTATCTCCTGAATTTCCCGCACCATCATGATGCGCGTGAGCATGTGCTCCAGTTGCTCGCTTGTGATTGGCTGAGTGGAGTACCAAATAGGGCTGTTAGGTGCCACGACAGGTTCTGGCGTCAGGTAATATGTGTCATTTCGACCCTTGGCAGTCTGAGGGCTAAAGAGAGAACACAGAAAGATGAGGGAGAGGCAGAGCAAGTAGAAAAAAAAAATCTGGGATTCTTTTATTTGGCTCTGTGACCAATCCAAACCAAAAGTATTAACAGAGAATATGCTAGTGGGACAGCTCCCCTGTTAATCTTTCTATTAATAATTATACTAAAGCCATAACTAACTTCAGCATTCAGGTCTATGTTATTGAAACAAAGGGATACATTTACACTAGCTATTGCACTACATTAGCATGTGATATAGACAGTGTCTCACCATTTGAAAAGGTAAAAGTCATAGAGCTTGATGGGGCAACGCAGGGGGTTCTCTGGGTCCTCGGCTTGCTCTACGTACATGTCATCCGTCACTAGAACAATAAAATCAATAAGATATAATGTGAATGTGTTTTATAACTTTTTCATAGTAACTTGTGGGATAACTATTCGTTGGCTGACAAGTGCCAGGCCATTATTTGGCCATTTTTTTTAATTACCTGCATCAGCTAATAAGCGAGCATGCTTGGCTGATTTACTTGTGTTTGCGCACCCCCTTGTGTCAGTTCAAAATTTGACCCACAGACATATCAACATTTTAGTTTTCTATCATATTTGTTCAATTTTGTGTAAAATAATTTCTGCAAATTTGTGTCATATGCTGTCATTAAACGTGAAAGTAAAAGTTGAGATTGATAGTAAAAAAAAGGACTAAATGGTGCTCTAAGCGTTATTTTTTTTCATGGAAAGGTATTCAAAAATGTTCCTACTCCCTGAAAGATATTAATGAAATAAGTGTCGTGAGCTATCTCACCAGTCTGTGAGAGCTCAAGACTCTGTAAACAGCAAATAAAAATGTATTTGCAGGCCACGGTCTCTGACGCAGAGCTGAGATATTCTTCTTAAAATCTTTATTTGTGTTCAGCAGAAGAAAGAAAGTCATACACAACTGGGATGGTATGATGGTGAGTAAATGATGAGAATTTTCATTCTTGAAAATGAACTAACTCTTTAAAACATCAGTCATACTCCTCTTTAGATATAGCAATTGCATCAGCTGCTGAAAACCCCATTTCGGTTGATCACTAAAACAATGACTAAGGAGATGTTTGGTAAATTTAAAATGTAAAGTTACGTTTTAATTGTAACATCTGACAACAACCTGCCTTATGCCGGATTCACAAATACTCCGTGAGCAGGGCATGAGAGAGGTGTGAGCAACGCATCGCGTTTGAGCGTTCACGTTGGCCGTGTCTCTTTTCTAAGTTCCTGCGGCAGTGGCAGGCAGTCATGTACACTTGTTTATCAGTCCCCACTACGGTCATCTTTGGAATCCTCTTGGGCAGGCTGGGCAGCTAATAAGTATAAGCATAAAAGTACAGCTGCTCTCTACTTGAATGGAAAGACTGAAATTTACAATCAAAGAACATACAAAAATCTGTAGTTAAATCTGACAACGGGGGTATGGGTAGCTCTCAGCGAGTATTGACGCTGACTATCACCCCTGGAGTCACGAGTTAGAATCCAGGGTGTGCCGAGTGACTTCAGTCAGGTCTCCTAAGCAACCAAATTGGCCCAGTTGCTAGGGAGGGTAGTCACTTGGGGTAACCTCCTCGTGGTTGTGATTACGTGGTTCTTGCAGTAAGTTGTGTGTGGATCGTGGAGAGTATCATGATCCTCCACATGCTGCGAGTCTACGTGGTGTCATGCGCAATGAGCTACGTGATAAGATGCGCGGATTGCCGGTCTCAGAAGTGGAGGCAACTGAGACTTGTCCTCCGCCAACCCAGATTTATTAAGGTGAGTAAATGTGTCACCACGAGAACCTAGTAAGTAGTGGGAATTAGGCATTCCAAAATTGTGGAGAAAAGGGGGATAAAGAAATAAACAATATTTAAATAAATAAATAAACAACAATAGTATCATAAATGGTGCTTCTTTAGCCCAGTCACATTAAAAAAAACACTTTTTTTTGGGCTGGTTCAGCTAATGCGCATTCTCGATCTGATTGACAGGCGATTTCTCTATCTAAAAGAGTATTGGCTCTTTTACCTATAAAGCAGGACTTCTTCTACATATGTTCCAATTTCTCTTATTTATTTTAATACTAGTGGTCTGTCTCTTCTAAAATGTCACGCGGCAAAAGTCCTGCAATGTAACTTATTAAATTTTTTATTTTGTTATTTAGTGTTTGTCTACAGACCTATATATTGTAGTGTATAGTAGGTTCGGTTTAAATATTGTTTATTTGCTTTTGTCTCTTTTCTATAATCTCCTGATTATTTTTGTTTTTACTGCACCCAGAGCAGCTGAGTTCAGCGTGAGCCACGCAGAAAAAAAAAGCTTAGGGCCAAAACTATCCGCTTCTGGGACGCGTCACCACGTGACTCACGCTTGCACCGGGAAGGATGTAATCTGTTAACATGGGTGCCGAAATGAAAACGCGCTGCTCATGCCTCGCTCATGGAGGATATGTGAAACCAGCCTTATAATATGGCTGCCTCTAACCTTTCTGTCCAATATGGTGAGGCCCAACTCCTTTTAGGTAGCGAATGCTGGTGCTCTTGTCTTTAGGATTGGTAGGGTTCTTCTTGGTGTGTCTGAGCACTTTGGAGAAGGCCACTTTCATATGCTGCTCTACTGTGGTCAAGTGAAAGTACCTGAAGGAGACAAATTTGAATCACCAAATATTCCCTGCTGTCATCCTTTTACAATTATGGTGGGGAAGAAAGCAAGAGACTCACTTGGTGTTGAAGTACATGAGTGTGGTAAGTAGAGTGGATGGAGAATGAGCTCCCAACTGTTTACACTCCCATAGCATCTCCTCTGTCACATGGCTTGGGATAATGTAGCCTGGCAAAAGGAAATGTCAATTGACATACACACAAATACAAATACACAAATACGATAATTAAAACACACACACACACTACATACCAAGAGGGTGAACACTGGGCCTCCACTCCTCCAGAATTTTGTGTAAACACTGACAGAACCGACCATAGTACTGATCTGAAAAGATGTCGTCTACCCTGCCATTCTCAAACATGTACTACACCAAAAAGAAGAACAGAAAATGTGATTATTTAAACTATAGGACGACAAGCAGAGCATCCAGTTGAAGACAGAAAGGATTATCAGAATCATATTAACATTATCAAAGATTTATAATACTGGACCATATAATTTAATCAGGATTTCTGCAAGTTTAAATGAAGCTAAATTAAAGACTTTGACCTTTTTAAGACCAACTAAAGAAAATATTTTTAATGAGGGATCATAAAAATTTAATTTTGTCATTTAGTACTGCTCCAAAGAAGCTATTTGACATAACACATCCTCACATATGTTCCAAAATAGTAACTGAATTTACACGCATGATCCTGTTTAGAAGTTTACATTCCCTTGGTTTCTAATATGGTGTGTTGCTTTCTCGATGGTCAATGCGTGGTAGTGTAATTATTGTTCATGAATCCCTTCTTTGTCCTGAGCAGTGAAGATGTCCACTTTTCTTAAGAAAAAAACCCCAACTACAGTAAAATTATTTGGTTCCTCTACATCATCTGCACATTTAAGTTCTTCCCAACAGTGGCTATATATGAGGTCCAGATTTCGACAATTGAGGGACTAATACACTATTACAAAAGGTGTAAACAATTAAGAAGGCAACTTAAGAAGAACCAAGGGGTGCAAAATTTGAGCAGTATGATTTGAGTAAATAGGAGTAAATTTTGTGTTATGTAGCTTTTGAAGGGCAATACTACATAAAAAATATAATCTCTTATAGGCTATTTGTATACATTCTGAAAGGAGTGTGTAAACTTATAAAAACATAAGGGTTATGCAAACTTCTGCACGTAACTCTATAGGCTATATGGTTTGTGAAAATTCATATTTTATTTTAGATTTAGTTTTTTTTCACGATTTAACAACATTTTAGCATTTTTTTTAAATGTACAAATTCCATGTAGCCTATCCATATACTGTATGATGTCATATTGCATGTGTAATTCTGAAATGACTTAAAAAAAAAACAAATCACAACATTGTAACCAAAAATTCAAAATACAACCCCCACATCTGAACATATAAGTGCTTGTACTACGTAAAGTGCTGTGTAGCTGTCTAAATGTGACATTGTCTGATTTACCTCTGTGCTCGTGGGAACTTAACATTACAGAAAAATGTTTGCTTGCATATTCACGTGCTGCAGGAAGAAATAGATCTGCTTCTTTCAACTCATTGTTGAAAACCCCTTTTTTTATTGGTGCATTTCTACTTGTGCTTAATGTCAGGATGAAAAAGAGTGCACACCAAGTGTATGACATCATTGCCATGGTATCCAGATACATTTCAGCAGATTTGCAGAAAGACTAGTATGAAAGTATCGTCAAATCAACGTGCAACGCTTCGAAATTGCTTCTCTTCTCTGCAAACGATACCAAAGACAATAGCGAGAAGGAAAATGAGTACATCAAATATAAGTAGAAAGAAATCAGTGAGCCTGCGAGCTGAAACCAGGACATAATTACAATGTTTTGAGAATTGTCAGGACACCGGGGCACACCTCTTCAAAACAGGACGTCTGGTCACCCTACTCAAACGCAACGAGAAAACAATGCCATGACCTTATGAATTTAAGACTTGTTGCTCCGATTTAAGACCTTTTTAAGGCCTTATTTTGTGGAAGGCCAAATTAAAACTTTTTAAGACCCGTGGAAACCCCGTTACTATCTAATCTTTAAACTTGGATTAGAAGCAGACAAAAGGAGACAAAAATACCTACTTTCTGTATACATAAAAATACATAGTAGAGTGAGTCGGGATCAAATGGCTCCCCCTCCAGCCCTCGAGCCTCTTGGTTCATCAGGGATAGAGCCAAGTTCAGCTCGCCCACTGAACTTGACACCAGATCTTCCTGGAAACGCAGCGGCTGCCGACCTGAAGAGATTTTTTGCTGTTAATTTTGCTGCAATTAAACATCACTAGAGGCTTAAATATTGGCAGTTAAAACACGTCTGCTTGCGTTGGAAAAAAACATTATTGATCAATGGTATAATTAGACACTCACTGAGCACTTTATTAGGAACACCTGTACACCTACTTATTCAAGCGATTATCTAATCAGCCAATCATGTGGCAGCCGTGCAATACATAAAGTCATGCAGATATGAGTCCGGAGCATCAGTTATTGTTCACATCAACCATCAGAATAGGGGGAAAATGTGATCTCAGTGATTTCGGCCATAGCATGATTGTTGGATCCAGATAGGCTGGTTTGAGTATTTCTGTAACTGCTGATGTCCTGGGATTTTCACATACAACAGTCTCTAGAGTTTACTCAGAATGGGGCCAAAAACAAAACAAAAATCCAGTGAGTTTCAGTTCTGAGGACAAAAACACCTTGTTGATTAGAGAGGTCAACAGAGAATGGCCAGACTGATTCGAGCTGACAGAAAGGCTACGGTAACTCAGATAATCACTCTGTACAATTGTAGTGAGCAGAAAAACATCTCAGAATGCACAATGTCGAACCTTGAGGCGGCTGTCCTACAACAGCAGAACATCATGTCGGGCAGTTTATTAGGACCATTGTGTTCCGAATGAAGTGCTCAGTGAGTGTATAGACGTTGCCTTAAGAATAACAGAAATAGAAACATACGTCCAATAGGTGCCAGTTTATTTTGTTCATTCTTGTCCAGCTCAGCATTTTTGCGCTGAACCCAAAGCCTCCACACCTCCAATCCTTCCTCAGGCTTCAGTGTGTTGGGGAGAACCATCTCAGGTGGAGCTTCTACCTGTGGCTCTGCCTCTGTCTGTCCAGAAAACTCAGAAGTAAATCATTGCAATGTTACTATACCAAAAGAAGTGATGTGTATTTTGCACTACAGACAAATGCACATTACCTGTTAAAAGAATAGTTCACTCAAAATGTAATTATGGCAACATGCCAATAACCTTATTGATCTTGTGTGATGATGTTTGGTCACAAGACGCACAAGAACAAATCCAGATGAATGTTACTGATGTGTTGTCCTATTTTATTTGGGCTCTGTATAGAGACGTTTATCAATGATATGAGAGTGAATAATGACTTGCATTTCAGTCGGTTCATCATCCAAAGTGATCATATGTTTTCAAACGTCTTGGAATATAAGGGCATGAGTGACATGGACTACTTTTATGACACTTTTGGGTGCTTAAAGCTTTATAGTGAATTAGGGCTGAGTAATTTTGATTTTATTGATTCATTCTGTTTTTTAAATCAAGGAATCAAGACTTTGCATGCTATAAGTTAGACATGTTGTAAATCAGCCAAAGGCAGAATAAAGATTTTTTTTTTTTTTTTAATAATGCCTGGCTTGATGCCACTGCCCCAATCTGATCATCTGCACATGTGTGAACACTACAAATTAAAGTAACAGGTTAACAACACAATATGAAAGACACTGGTAATATTTCCAGTGCAACTGTACAGTGTGACTGTAGCTCAGCTTCATCCATCATGCATGTATACACCGGCCTAATCCAAACTGGCCTTGGCACTGTGCCTCGGAAACTGGATTCAGACAGATTGCTAATTGTTGCTTTGTTTGGTGGCGGGGTTTTAAGTGTACTGAATGTATAGCCATTATTTGGGACGCGATCGTTTTGACAAACTGTAATGATTAATCGTTTCATATTTCCACTGCTCAGCGTGTACTAGGGTCGTGCCGATAGACGATGGTCAGAGTGATCACCAATAGCTGATGCCTTTGATGTCAAGACGAAATTTGGCTCGTTTTCTCTTAAATGTATTCAATTATTATTATTATTATTATTATTTTGAATATATTAACTTATTTTACTGGACAAACAAACATTATCATTTAAAATGTTTTTAAATAATAGTTTAGAAACATGTGATCCATGACAACACGGTTTTAAAACTTATAATATTCATTTAAAATACTTAAAATGTAATCAGTGACAATGCATAAGCATATGTATCTAACATAATTATGTATTTTTCAGCTAAGCAGAATTATTCCTATATCTATTCTGGTGTCACTATTGCCCTCTGCTGGGCTTATTTTTAGTTCCACTCCATCCCTGATGGATCATTTTATTCATTAATGAACAGTACTTTTTTTTTTTTCTTAAGTTTTACAAGTGAAGGAAACAAACTCTTGCATATGACATGAAATACTTTTAATAATAAATTAAAACGGAATTTTTCATGATTTAGGCTTTGTTCAAAGTTTTGTGAGCATAGAGTCATGAATTTAGTGCTGTAAATTTAACCAAATACTTTGGTGCCCATTCTTATATCTGTTTTTTTAAAAATCACTTTTTAATAAAATACAGGAACTAAACATTTTTACAATTAAAAATAATACATAATAATAATGAAGAGACAGAAGCAATTGAGACAGCCTAAATAGATAGAAGAACTCTTAGAAGAATAGATAGAATTATTATTATTATTTTTATTTAATAGATTTGGAAATAAATTAGCATCACTCCATTGACCCTTAAAACACATGGCCATAATATGCACCTGTTACCATCTGTAATTGTATTTTATTATGAATTCTGTGAAAAGAATCCACGTCTAGATCGCTCGCCAACTGTAACAAACACACATTTTTTCTACTCCAATAACTGAACTATTAAAGGAAGTTTGGGCTGTTTCTGTGAAGTCTGATTAAACAGTGGCATAAAAAAAGTTGTTCTACACAAAGCGTTTTATAGGAGAAATCCTGAAAATTGTTTGAGTTAAAAACATCATCGTCATAGCAATATCTTACATTATGTACTTGTTTTTTAAGAAAGAAAGGATTCCCTTGAACTGTTCTCTTGACCATTTTTGAAAGTGCGCAAAACTTTTGAATACTTGCATTACCATCAGTAGCATAACTTTCATGTAAACACTAGGAAGGACAAGTCTACCCATTGCTAAACTCCGACACACCTGTTTGCATTCGTTTTCAATAAACCACAATCTTTTTGCAATGGAGAGATTGCTCGAGTGCTTCCTGCAGAATATTTTCAAACTGTACAAGTGACAATTTCTGATTGTGGGTTTTCACCTATAGAAATCTGGCAACCACACATGTCGAAATTATAATTCTGACTGGCAAAGTTAAAGTCTGTTATTTATCAAACATAGAAAATTCTATATTTTACTTGCATGATTACTTCTAAGCTCACAGGTTTGGAATGACATGGGGGTGAGTAAATAATGACAGAACATACTTTTTTTTTTTTTCGTAAACTACTCGTTTAAGCATGTGAAATTCCTGCTAGTATGTGTTCTAGCTGACCTGCAGGTGGAGCTGTTGTTGCTGAGCCTCCCCATCCTGTATATGCTGCTGCTGATGCTGCGGATCCCATATGTGCAGGGCTTGCGTAGTCCCGGAGTAAGTGCCCCCGAGTGTCTGCACTGCTACAGGGATGTGAATGTTTCCATTCATAAACTGCGCTGGGAAAAGTGAATGTACGACTTCCTCTTGCGTGGTCATTCCTGATCCAGACACCGGAACAGCCACTGCCCCGGCAGCCTGAGATATCATCATCCTGTCTTTGTCTTTATCTTGAGCGTTAGGCGAGGCCTGTACCTGCACAGTGCTGTAGGCCTCCTGAGGGATCGCAATGTGGGCCACACCTTGCTGCTGTGGGGCAGAGTAAACGGGTATGGTCCAGGTCTCACCTGCTGGGCCTGTGATGGTACCGGTGGCACTGTACAGGTGAGTGCTATCAACGGTTAGCAGGTCTGGTCGAAGTGACAGGTAGCCTTGCTGCTGGCCCTGTGGGATGGCCAGTACAGTAGCTAGCTGTTGCCCTTGAGGCAGTGAGTAGGAGACAACTGTAGGGACATCCACCTTGCGTTTCTTTGCAGGCTGGAGGACAGCAGGTGAGGTTCCATGTCGTCTCTCCGCCTCTCTGGGGGAGCCCTGCTGCTGAGGAGACAGAGCCTCCACAGTCTGGATCTGAATCTGCTGACCTCCGGCAACTGCTGCTACAAGCTGGGCCTGGATCTAAGAGAGCAACCCACATGTTACTTTATATAAGACTATGACACTTTTAGACCATGATTTCCATGACCTTTCATAGTTTTACTAAACACAAGTACTCACAAAGAGCAATACCTAGCTAATGACAGATTTTAGAGCAGAGCAAACATAGAAAAACCTATATTCACTATATAAACTTCCATTACTTTTTATGATTATTATTATATTACTCACTATTTTACCATGACCTTCAAAGCCTGGAAACAACTGTTTAAAAAATTTCTGATATTTCCATATTTTCCTTGATATGGGAAATCTTTTAAGAGAAAGTTCACCAAAAATTGTAATTCTCACATAATTTACTCACCCTAATACCATCACAGATGTGTATGTCTTTCTTTCATTTGCTGAACACAATTTAAGATTTTTAGAATATCTCAGCTCTGTAAGTCCATACAATGCAAGTGAATGTTGCCCAGACATTTCAAGCCCCACAAAGCACATAAAGGTAGCATAAAAGTAATCTATAAGACTGCAGTGGTTAAATTAATATATTCAGAAGCTATATGATAGGTGTGTATGAGAAAGATCAATTTTGATTTCCTTTTTTTTTTTTTTTTTTTTTACAATAAATTCTCCTCCTGCCCAGTAGGTGGCGATATGCATGAAGAATGCAAATCGGCAAAAACAATAGAAGGAGGTGAAAGTGCGATCGATAGCAAAAAATGACAAATATTTATCTGAATTTTCATTTTTGGGTGGACTATCACTTTTATGGATTTATTAATCTAAATGTAATAAATTGTAGGTGCTGATTAGAGTTGCATTTATCTGCGTGCATTACCTGCTGTTGTTGTTCCTCGGTAAGCTCTCCCTGTTGTATCAGCTGTGTTGTAGTGACTCCTTGTAACTGCTGTTGGGTGGGAGAAGCCACTTGAAGTACCTGACCAACTGTTTGACCCTGCTCCCCTTGAATCTGCACCTGCCAATGGGAAGATGAAGAGCCATTTAATATTTTCATCAACTCATTAATTAAAATCATTAATATCAGTCAACCAATATATCACAGAGGACGATAAATCGGCTGATATTAGATTTTTTTTTTAAATTATCGGGCCATGAATTTTCCCTTTAGGCCAATTCGTTTCTTAAGCTGCGATGGCTTCCAGAATCACCTGCTTGCATGTGATGGAGCCGTCGAAGACAAATAAGTTCACACAGTTAGTTTTGTTGTTACGTGCCATCATGTTACCAAAATAACAGGCCGCTGTGCAACTCAGTCTCATTTAAACAATCGCACATATCAGAGCCGTGAATTACACGTATGAGCTCGTGATGTTTAAAGTGATCAGGTGATACATTCTCTCTCTTCTCAGCAGTTCCCTGTTAAATTTAACGGTCTTGTGCTAAAAATTATAAAGACAAATATAAATAAAACTGATATCATATACAAGTTTTATTTATATACAGGGATATCTCATTTAAACAGATTTAATTACATTTTTTTGCCATATCAGCATCACTGGCTATTTTCATGGCAAGATCAAGGTAGTTTTAAAAGTTAATATACACAATGAACATTATATAAGACCTTTTATTTCTATATATATATATATATATATATATATATATATATTAAAAAAAAAAGTTACATTTTCCCATTTCCCATGTGAAAACATCCACTAAAAACTTTGAGTAAAAATGTTGCCTAGTGCCATTCAAATTATGACACTCCAGTAAAATGTGTTTTATGGTGTCTGACAAAAATCACATCTTTGTGGCACTTCACCTTTCAATAAAAACATATAAGTCTAGAATGACCAATACGGCATCTTGTTTAAACAGTATGGTTTATTATAACAATTATGGTTAAATGAAAACTTGTTAAAGATCTTTTACTTATAATTAGGTTGACTTCATACAACTTATTATGGATGCAATTGTTCCGTTCTAGTATACTTGGGTCTGACTTCATAGAAATCTGGATGCTGAGGATGGAAAACTGAAGAGAAAGCTGGATCGCATTGGTTTCTTTTCATCTTAACTGCAAACTGAAGAGCAAGTTTCAAGCACCTGTTGTCAAGTGATGGATCCTTTGTTCCAATATACAAACTTTGAATGGGTGAAGTCCTGCATGCTCCTACAGAAAGTCGTAATCCTATATGGTGTACAGTATCCAGCATTTTAATGCAAGTTTTCCTGGCAGATCCATAAACTATTCTCCCATAGTCCATTTGGGATCGCACCAGTGTTCTGCAAAGATGTAGAAGTGTAGTGCAATCTGCACCCCATTTTGTTTTAGCCGGTACCTTTGTGATTTTTATTTTTAAGGCATTTGTTTCTTAACAGTTTTATATGTGGGATAAAAGAAAGTAACAGATTGAATTCGCAAACCTCACAGAATGTGCACAAATCTATTTTCTTCCAAAGGAGCGCTCATATACAGTATGTTCCTCCTAAGTGCTTTTTATAATGGCCTGTATCAAAACTGTGTCCCTCTGACTCACAACTGCATTTGACAGTTTAGTAAGATTTTCAGATAACAGTTTCTAGACAAATAAATGTATTAAAACTTCAATCAAATAAAACTTTAATTATTTTACATTTATTTTAAACAGAACATTGCATTGTTTGTATCAAATTAAGTGCTTTTATACAAAATCCTCACAGCACAATCCGAAACAAAACTGGAGATATTTTTGTCAGATGAAGTGCCGAACAACAGAACATAACAGATGTGAGATTTTGCTTTAATGCATTATTTTATCAGAGCGAAGTTATCTACAACACGCACAGAGCACATGTGAACATTGTATATTTATTTTATTAAATCGCAGCCTTTTGTGGGTTAATAAACACAACAGGAAGGGGGGACCTGGGTACCTCAGCGAGTATTGACTAGGGATGCACAGATACCACTTTTTCTCTACCGATCCGGTTCCGAAATCGGAAATCACAGTATCGACCTATACCGTTTCGATACAGTGTTGTTTTTTTGCATAATCAGTTTAGAATATCTTCACATTATTGTGTGAAACTAATTGGGTGTGCTCTTTAATAAGTAAAACACCACAAACCTCTGACTACACATTATTTCAATATAAATGTATAGCTTAAGAAAAACTTTATTGTTAACTAGTATACTGGATAATGCAGCAGCAAAATTAACAGTAATTCCAGTATAAGTCATCAGTAGAAAATACTTTTTTTTTTTTTGCAACATTTTCTTAACTTGTATCTGGACTTTAAAGGATTCAGATCTCTTTTTTGTTAATTTGTGTTGTAAGATATCAGCTCACTTTTCATTCATTTTTGGAACCCATTCAACGTAAATATTATTATCATTTGTAAACAAATTCTAATAACAATAATATATTATAATAGTAATATATCTCAATCGTTCACCTTTAACTTTTAAACCTTTTTGACATTCTGAACTCCCCAGAAAGTACTGTAAGTGTGTCTGTTTAGCTTCTTACTCAAATTCTGGTATAAAAAAAAACAAATTAAAAAAAGCACCTCCAGTGCCATTCTAAATACATATTATAAGTGAACCGAACTATTGAGCATCTACATCTGAGATGTTGTTCGTGAGAAGTGCTCAAATATTGCGCACCACGTGAAGGCTAAAAAAATAAGCGTGCATGTGTCAACAGAGCAGCACCTTTCACTGATGCGCTGGAGCGGCTTTGAATAAAATGCAGTCATATGAGTCATATGAACTACTTTGTGTTTTAATGGTTCTTTTATGTAATTTATTGAGCTTGACAGTAACGAACATGACTAACACACAGTATCAGATTTGGATCGGGCTCGTCGGACAGATCCCCAATACATTTAAAAACATCAGTATCGGAGCAAATACCGATCCAGGTATCGGATCAGTGCATCCCTAGTATTGATGCTGACTACCACCTCTGGAGTTGTGAGTTCGATTCCAGGGTGTGACGAGTGACTCCAGCTAGGTCTCCTAAGCAACCAAATTGGCCTGTTTGCTAGGGAGTGTAGAGTCACCTCCTTGTGGTTGCAATTAGTGGTTCTCACTCTCAATGGGGTGCGTGGTAAGTTGTGCGTGAATCACGGAGAGTAGCATGAATCTCCACATGCTGTGAGTCTCCGCGGTGTCGTGTACTGCATGCGACATGATTAGATGCATGGATTGACTGTCTCAGAAGCGGAGGAAACTGAGACTTGTCCTCCACCACCCAGTTGAGTAACCGCACAACCACGAGGACCTACCAAGTAGTGGGAATTGGGCATTCCAAATTGTGAGAAAAAGGGATAAAAAAATAAATAAATAATAATCATCGCAATTTTTGTTGCATTAATTGTGCATTCAGACATTTATTTTCGTCTTAAATGTGTCAAATTCCATCACATTCTGTGTTTTATAGTTAATGCAATTTTATGTCTGGATTCAGTGATTTATTCATGTTTTCCGCATCATAGAAATCATAGGGCCTTTCATGTGGTAGCTGTGGTATAAGCGGACCCTGATCGTTGAATTATTAAAAATGTATTCACCTTCTGATGTGTAAAGGCCAACTCACCACGCTACCATCTGGGTGTAAATTAACTTTAAAAAAAAAAAATCAGTGTTCGCACCGACGTCATTGTCTAAAGTTTACAACTCAAATGTTTTGATGCAATGATGTATAAATGTTCAGAGAAAAGACAGGGTCAGACCTGTACTTGAATCTGCTGTTCAGATGCTTGGTGCACAGCTGCAGCTAGTTGGGGAGAAATCTGAGTAGATGTCACCTGCACCTAGGCAAAGATTAAGAAGAGGTCACCATTATATTCCACTTTCTAATATCACAACTAGAAGAATTAAAAGTCATTATTTTCCTTACAGGACATGCCAACTCCAGCAATGACCCCGCCACCTCTGTGCTGTCTGTATAGATGCAGTTGGCACCCTGCTGGTACACCATAGTCGTGGTGGTGCCGCTGGTCTGCTGACTGAACTCCTGAAGCACCTCCGGACCTTTGGTGGCCAGCGACTCCAGAAACTCTTTCATGCGGTGCTGAGGTACAGTGCGCACCTTTTGCCGCACATACTCGTCGAACGAGATCGCACCGCCTTCAATGGGCTCATTCATGACAGGTCAGTCCACCCTGCACTGGAGCCTGAAAGACAAGGAAGGGGTCTTGAGGATAATTGATATTAAAATAAACTACCAGTCAAAAGCTTGGACACATATTGAATTTATATTTCTTTTTGATCAACAGGAGCCAGGATAAATGCTTAAAACTAGTTTTATAGACAAATGTAAAGGGTGCAAAGAAAAGAAACCACCAAAGTACAGAGAATACAAGGTAGTTCCAGCAATACTGTTTAAAAAGCATCCAGATGCCACCTCATGAAGTTGGTTGAAAGCAGAGAGTGTAATCTAGGCAAAGGGTGGCCACATCAAAGATTATAGAATATAAGATGGTTTTAACTGAAAATGTTTGGTCACTACATATTTATACCCATAAATTAATTTGTGTCATTAGATAACTACTACTATTCTAAAATGTGGAAAATTTGAAAGATAAAGACTGAGTGGGTGTGTCCAAACTTTTGACTGGTCCTATGTTTATGTACATATGATATGTACAACAGCCTAATTTCTAGGCTGTTACAGAATCAAAAAGCATATATTCTAACAGTTTTTTCCAATTTATTCCTTCACTGTCATACACAGGTTATAGGTGTTTGACATTTAATTACATTTAAAAATGTATGGTATTGTGATGATTGTATTGAACCCAACCATAAACCTGAAACTGCATGCATCCTTGTGCAATACTGATAGAATAGTATAAACTGAAGTTTAAAGAGTTTTTAACGTGTTTTAGTGCAAATTAAGTGAGATTTGTGTATGGGCAAACAGCATGCATAAACAGCAACAGCCTCCAACATTGCTGGACTTTGGACCCCTCAAGCAAAGCAGTGATGGTGCTCTCAATCTACCCTTCACACAACCACAAAAAGCCTCACACTGAATGCTTGTTTCCTAATAAAACTGTACTGAGTAATAAGCAACAATAAAGGCTACATTCGATTTTAAAATTGGCTCTACCTGCCTGTAGTAAATCACACACTGGACCACTCGAGGGCTCAACACTTGTGCCTCAAGAAAATGTTAGCATTCATGCTAATATGCTAACTTTTGTCAAGCAAAAGCTTCAAAACACGATGCAAATAATGCACACTTAACACTTGCACTGTGATTTTAAATATATTAATTATCTGCTACTGTGTGTAACTAGCCATTATTCCTGCAGCAAATGTGGCGCCGAACACGCAGCTGGCTGGCTAATATGAGCTTGCTTGCTAACACCACCCATGCTACCTTAAATAAAAGCCAAACAAATTTCCGCCAAAACACGGCGTTCAAAAAAAACAAAAAAAAAAAACAACTAATACTCGCCGTACACATGCAAATCACGCGCCCTTTTGAATGAACGCTATTATTGTATTCTAAATCATTTGTGACATCATAAGCGCTATTTATGCCGTGACGTGTGATTATTTCATAGATACATAAATCAAGCTTATAAAACCCTACCAAGATTATATGATCGGGTGCAAACATGCCCTACCGTATTGAAAAATACACAAAATCGCTGCTTGGACGGCTGGGATAGCTGTAAAACAAATTATAAATGTGTTTGCAATAGAGCTGACGGAAGCAGGCCTGCTGTGACAGCGCTAGACACCGGGCTGTCCTGTAGCGTGAGCGCCGTGTAGGGTGAAGACAGGGACGGAATCGCAGCTCCCCCTTCCGGCTCCACTACACTGCTGTTAGCACATTCACAATGCCATGAACGCGGAGCCAGGCGACAAACGACACGGGCGCGCGCACTCGCTGTGTATGTACGGTATGGTTAACGGCTGTACTGTAACAGAAAGTGCGTACCCACTGTACTTTCGGTTAGTGTGTTTGAACGTGTTATTGCATAAGCTTATAAATCAATGTCTCAGTACTCCGTCGTGTTTTACCCATATCTTTCAGACTGTGTGAACCTGCTTGTAATTGAATAACGATAGGCTTATATCAGTGAGGGACGGGAACTTTCTTCAGAAATATAAATGTAGGACTTGGGTGAATTTGTGTTTTGTAAACGCTTTGTACATTACAAATAATTGCATGTATATAAATGAGCAAGTTAAAGTTCTGAAATGTCATTCTGCATTGCTCATTTCAGCGTGCTTGCGCCTTTAAGCAGAGCTTTATTCACTCCAGTCCGCCTTAAAGCGCCAAGCATGTGCCTGTGAGGGCCTCCCCCTGCTCGCCCTGCAAAAGGCTGCCTGACTGAGCTCTTAAGGTGGACCTGATGAGATATGCTGTATATCGGTTGATTGTATCACTTATGAGTTCAGAAAGAGTTAATTACCACAGTTTCTCCCTTAACCCCAGAGTGACCCAGTGCTGTAATTTGGTTAAATTAAATTTATAGCTCTTTACAAGCCTTTTAATAAGAATATAAATAATACAACATTCAGCACAACACATATGTAGTTAAATCTTCCACATAAACTTATTATTATCAGCGGTTTTAATGCTCAGCCAGACAGAATAGAAACTCAGATGATAAATATTCTACAATTTGCTTAAAGGGATAGTTTACCCAAAAATTAAAATTCTCTCATCATCTACTCACCCTCAAAGGCAAAGATTTTGCTTGAAGATTTGGGGGTTGCAGCATGAAGCATCTACATACTTCCATTGATCATGGTATAAATATCAGGGTTTGTTTTGATTATTGGGGGGTTACCTCCCCCGTCCCCCTGGAAACTACGCCACTACTCACCCTAATGCCATCCATGATGTGTATGAATTTATTTCTTCTGCCGAACACAAACTGAGAATTTTAGAAGAATATCTCAGCTCTGTAGATCAATATAAAGCACGTGAATGGTGGCCAGAACTGAATCTCCAAAAGCACATAAATGCAGCATTCAAGTAATCTATAAAACTCCAGTGGTATTCAGAAGCAATATGATAAGTGTCAGTGAGAAACAGATCAGTATTTAAGTCCTTTTTTAATATATATCCCCACTTTCAGTAACATTCTTCTTCTTTTGTTTTTGGCAATTTGCATGCTTTGTGCACATCGCCACCTACCGGGCAGGGAGGAGAATTTATAGTAAAAAGGATTGAAATATTGTTTTGTGTCTCACCAACATCTATCATTTCACTTTTGAAGATATGGATTAAACCACTGGAGTTTTATGGATTACTTTTATGCTGCCTTTTTTGCTTTTTGGACCTTCAATGTTCTGGCCACAATTCACTTGCATTGTATGGACCTACAAAGCGAAGATATTATTTTAAGGATCTTTGTTTGTGTTCAGCAGAAGAAAGAAGGTCATAAACATCTGGGATAGCATAAAGTGTTAAATCCCTATAAAAGATATATACAACAATATTACAAGCATATTCTTTTTATTTAAATAAATTAGAGGAAACATTTACACATTATTTTGGTTTTTAAAAAGCATTTCACAAATAGCTTGTCATTTTTTTCTTATGGTTGAAGATAGTAACAGTCTATTAAGCAAACCGCTTGCTCTACTTTTCTCTACCCCCTCCTCTCTTTGAGGGTTTGTGTGTGTGTGTGTGTGTGTGTTTGACATACATTTAAATAAGATCTTGTTAAATCTATCATGTTGACTCACTTGTAAGTAACAATCACATGGCAAGTTTGAACCAAGTGGCCTACTTCTATAAGCCAAGGTTGAACTGGCAAAGCAAGCCACTGTTTAACAGTTAATCACACACATAATAGGTATGCTCACAAGAAGTTTAAGCAAGCAAGTCCGTCCACTCGGCAACCATCCCTGGAACATTCCCGGGCAGCTATTTTCTGTGGATACAAGTGGCATTAAAGTACAGCTCCTATCAACTTGAATGGGAAAAGATGAAAATCTCTACAATGGTTGGTCAAGCTTATGATCAAAGAACGTATTTCGAATCAGCAGATAAATCTGACAACAATAGTATCTTAAAATCAGCTTCTTTAGCTCAGATTACGCAAAAAAAAAAAAAAAAAAATTTGTCATGCTTGTCCAGCTAATGCATTGAGTCAACTGAAAGGAGATTTATGTATCTAAAAAGTGATTGACTCTTATATCTGTAGGACTTATTATTATACAAGTAGGCCACATATTAAGCAGTGGAGCAAGCGTGATATGTAAAAGACAGTATTATTTAATAGAATCTAAAGTTTAAGCACTTAAGTAAATTATATTTCTATATGCAGTATCACTATATACAGTGTTATATACAGATATTATACATACAGTTACTGATCAGTGTGTGTATATATATATATATATATATATATATATATATATATATATATATATACACATATATACACACTGATCAGCCACAACATTAAATCCACCTGCAAAATATTGTTTAGGTCCCCCTCGTGCTGCTAAAGCATCACCAACCAGCATCTCAGAATAGCATTCTGAGATCCTATTCTTCTCACCACAAAGATGGAATGGTTTGAGTATTTCTGTAACTGCTGATCTCCTGGGATTTTCACACACAACAGTCTCTAGAATTTGCTCCGAATAGGGCCAAAAACAAAAAACATCCTGTGAGCAGCAGTTCTGTGAACGGAAATGCCTTGTTGATGAGAGAGGTCAACGGAGAATGGCCAGACTGGAACGAACTGATAAAGTCTGCGGTAACTCAGATAATCACTCTGTTCAACTGTGGTGAGAAGAATAGCATCTCAGAATGCTATGCACTGTTTTGGCGACACAAGGGACCTACACAGTATTAGGCAGATGGTTTTAATGTTGTGGCTGATCGGTTTAAATACAGTGTATATATATATATATATATATATATATATATATATATATATATATATATATATATATATATGTTCCTTGTTAAATTTGTCATCAGCATGCTTTGTCATGTTATGAACAGATTGGTACATTGCAATGCTAATGGTGTTACTGAAATCCCTTATATTGAAGAGATTACTTAAACACACATGTGATACCAGCAAGAAACAGATATAGAAAAATGTAGAAGGAAAAATGCTGGATTTGTTGAAACCTTCAAATTAAATTTTAGTGATTCTAATTTAAAATATTTCATTTTAAACTAAAGTTGGACAGCTCATGGGGCTTATTACCGTGTTTTATTTGGATTGGGGATAAGGACTCTGCTTAGAGACAGAAGTTCAGCAGGACATCAACCAGATGGCAAAAAGATTACTGTGTAACGTCAGACGGGCTGGACTGGCATCATGCAGTATATGCAGTAGTTTAAAGAAGACAACATTCAATGATTACGAAGACACCAGTGATAAACTAGAAAACAGAATCACATCTGAAAAACACTCTAAAGAGCTGCAAAATTCAGTTTACTGCTGACAAACTTCAGGTGAGTGCTCAACAATGAGAATGTTGCATGTAAGGAGTTTTCTTTTATTATTTCTGTTGGGGATTCAATTCTAAGAAACCTTTATAGTGCTGTACAAACAAGATTGTTCACCCAGAGTAGGCTGTGAGTTGACAAGGCATACATAACATAAAGTACTGTGTGTGCGTATGCATACATATCATATATATATATATATATATATATGTGACTTTAAATATTTCAGTTTTGATATTATTATAATTATTATGGGATTTAAACCAGTGTCCCTGTAAGCCAACAGCTCTGTCGATATTTCAATTTTGTATGTTGCTGCCTGTTTACTTTCTATTCATATCCTGTCTTAAATTTGAGAAATAACTCTAACATAGCATGTCAAGCAGAACATCAACTAATAATTAAAAGCTTGCTTGCACATCTAAATCTATTCAATCTATTTCAACATTTTTAGATAATTGGTTCATCTCTTCTTAGCCCTTCTTAGCATTTCACATTCTGTTCACTTAAGATTGGTACAAAAAAAAGTGTTTTTGCAAATGTTGTATGTAAATTTCATTTTAAATCTTAAAATATTTCTTAATTGACTCACAGTGCACTAACGGCAACAACTGTAAGGAGAAATAAAAAGGGTGATAGTGCAAATTATGATTCCATTTACTCTAGTTTCTGGATAATATTTGCAACCTTTGCATTACTTTTCCCTGCCTTCATATTCCATATGTACAGTATATCCCATAAATTTATCCTGGTTTTGATTGGGAACACTTTGAAAGGTGTGGCATCCTTATAGTCTCATTAATCCATTTATATCTTCTGTTCTGTCACTGGTCAGATCCTGGCACCCCTTTTGCTCGACAGCCTTGGGAAAATAACAGAACACAATGGCTTGGCTAATCATTCTAATTTTAGGATTGCATCTTCTCCAGCAACCTGCCACTGCACTTGGCTCAAACTCAACACAACTCTCAAACAAAAACAGCCTGAGCAGAGTTGACAATGGGTTGTCCAAAGACTTGCTTTTGCCCCTTTGGCCAAACTTTGGCATTAATGAAGGATCTGGGGTAGGAAGTGGAGTTCAGCAGATCTCTGAGGATATGATGACCTCTACTGGTCCATTGGAGGTGGACACATTCATTCCAGACAGAGCAGATAAACACGAGTTTGAAGAGCAAGAAATAGGTTCTCCCCTAGCCCCTCCTATTCCACAAAGGCTAACACAGCATATTCTAAATGATGATGATGATGATGAAGAGAAAGACATAATTTTAGCAAACAATAACAGTGCCCTTTTCCAAACCACATCCATAATGCCTGTTCAGTTGACTAGAAACACCCACACCACTGCTTTGATAAATAACAATGAGAGAATGAACAAAGACCAACCATTGTTGATGACCACAACACCAATCATACAGAAGAACACTACAATAAATTCTACTACAGACAATATGTTTTCAGAGATGTTTACTTCCAGTGACAAATTCAATCATAGCACATCACTAAATGATGCAGAGGTGAACAACAATGTTAAGACATTTCAAGATTCAAAATATGTCTCATCCACCCAGAACTTAAGCTCCATCACAAAGGCTGAAATGTTGGGACACAATGGCACCTTTGTGACGCAGTCCGACTTTATGCAAGAGTCATTTGAAAATCTCAGAGTAGGAGAAGAGCAGTATGTCAGAAACTATGCGCCTGCAACCACACCCCTATTACAGATTGGTTAGTACAAACATTTTTGAAGTGATACAATAAAGAAAGAAACCATGATTAAAGGGATAGTTCACACAAAAATGAAAATTCTCACATAATTTATTCACCCTCATGCTATCCCAGATGTGTATGACTTTCTTTCTTTTTCTGAAAACAAACAAAGATTTTTAGAAGAATATCTAAACTCTGTAGGCGCATACAATGAAAGTAAATGGTCAAAAAGGAGATAAAGTCAGCATAAACATAATTCATCAGATTCTAGTAGTTTAATACATTTATTTTGAAGTTATATTTGGGTAAGACAAGACCAAAATATAATTCCTTTTTCACTGTACATCTTGACATCAGTCTCCTTAGCAATCGTGATTTCAAGCTCGATTACAAGTTTGAAATTATGATTGTTATAGATTGTTTATAGGAGTTATATTTTGTTCTGTTCTCACCAAAAACCAACCGGATCACTTCAGAAGACATTGATTAAACCACTGGAGTTTTATGGATTACTTTTATGCTTCCTTAATCTCCTTTTTGAAGCTTTCATTCACTTGCATTGTATAAACCTAGAGAGTAGAGATATTCTTCTAACAATCTTCATTTGTGTTCAGCAGAAGAAAGAAAGTCATACACATCTTACAAGGCATGATGTTGAGTAAATTATGTGATAATTCTCATTTTGAGGTTAACTATCACATTGTTTATTTCTGAATTTCAGATAAGGGAATTAGTGAAGAGGCTCAAATACGCATGGATTCATCATCCACAACTCCATCTGTTATGCAGGCAAACAGAACCACAAATCAGAAAACAAAAAAGAAAGGTAATCATGAAATAATGGAATTTTATTAGAACTATATCCTTATTTGAGTTGAACTTGTTGAATTTCTAACAAAAATTTTCTCCATTTCAATAATAGATGATGAAATAACAAAATGGTTTGGCGGTTTGTTTAGACCATTAACCGAAAGTGACCTGTCAAGTGCCTTTGATCCATGCATACTGGGCCCATGTGTGGTTTCCTCAAGTGGTAATGGCACCCGGCTACAGTGGGCGGACATGAAACGGACTCTGACCTTTGCATGGGAGCTCCATGTCTTTGGCT
Organism: Moxostoma hubbsi; assembly: GCA_032164185.1. Lineage (NCBI taxonomy): Eukaryota > Metazoa > Chordata > Actinopteri > Cypriniformes > Catostomidae > Moxostoma > Moxostoma hubbsi. The sequence goes on from JAVLUX010000186.1 coordinate 12,065,093, forward strand.
CAGCAATACTCTTCTTGCTGGTAGTGGTAGCTGCAACTTTTGGCGTATTTGGTGGGGCTTATTTGCTCCATCCCTTCTGCGAGGCTTTCACTCTGGCTAATATTCTACTGCTGCTAGCAGGTTTGCTTCGATTTGTACAGTTAATAATTGACCCGTACGGTACCAAAAATGTTTTGACTCGCCCTGCCCTCACTGCATTGTATAATTTACCTGTTCCCTTAATGCTTTGGGCCCAAGCCACCTTGGCACTGCTTGCTCTGAGGAAAGAAAGATTCAGTCTTCTCCCCACACCTCCCCAATGGCTCTCAGTGACTGGGGGACTGGCAGGACTTCATTGTACTTCCCTCCTAATGGCTGACCTTCTATCAAAAACTTTGTCGCCAGCATTGCCTTTAATGCTGCATACGCTTACTATTTGCTGGGGTTTACCACTTTGTTTAGGAATCATTTGCCAGTCTCTAAAGCAACTCTACTCCTCCCATAGGACCACAGTATCAAGGTGTAGTGCCCCTAAGCACTTAGAAAACAGTGTCAAGCGTGTGCTCTTGTTGTGTGCTGTACTGGGGGTGCTCTCCTGTGCATTACAAATCTATGGCTTCCTCTGGCTGTATGGGTTACTTGGTGACTGGCGCAGATTTGGATGGGGCTGGTGGCTCGGACAACTCTGGGCACGACTGATGGAATTGGCTTGGAGTTTTTCTCTTCTACTGCTGGGAACTCGGGCATTCTGGAGGCCACATAGTGGCAACAGGAGAGCAGAGCAAAGTAAGCGGACAGCAAAGAGAGCAGGGCAAGGGAAACTGATGTCACACTGGAAAAGACTGTTGGAGAGGTTTCCAATGGGGATTTGGAGGAGACCAGATAGAAACTGGGCTGCACTGTTGCCGAATAATTGGGAAGGGTACAAACAGTCTGGGGCAAATACCAGCCATGCAATCATCCAAAACCCAGCAACACCAGTCATGACTGTACACAACAACACTGAAGTTATTGATGGAGGTGTCCTTTATAGCAGCAGTTATGATCGTCATGCAACTTCTCTGTGGACTAGTGGTGTAGAATGGCAAGAACATGAGTACTTTCTCTCACTAATTGAGTTTGACCTTCGCCCCCCCTCTCCTGTCAACATCGGTCACAGCATTGACAGTCCTCTCCATCATTCCCACTTGTTTGGGATAGGTACACTTTTCACCCCTTCACCATCCTCCTGGACCACAAATGATGGCTCAACAGCACCACTCGGAAGTGGCATTTTATCACCCTCCACCCCAAATAACCAAGCCTACAGCTGGGCTTTAGATGCTCGCTCAAGCCCCATCTCCACCCAGCATTTTAGAACTGCAGTACAACAGACTCAGGTTTCAGTGATTGAGCCCCTGTCTTCCTTGACTCCAGAGACTATTAGAAAAGTGTGGGAGAGAGATTCAGAAATCCCGAAAGTCACTGGTGATGGCGATTGGGCCAGTATTGCAAGCGAAGATGACATCACTAGTCTTTGAACTCTTTAAAAATTTAGAACTGTAGCACTTTCCACTTTGTAGCACTAGAATAGCAGATGAGATTCATGTGCTCTTGACAGTGTACACACAATTAAAATTTTGTTATAATTTACTCACCTTCATGTTATTCCAAACATTTATGACTTTCTTTCTTCCATGGGATACAAAGTTAGCCTCAGTCACCATTCTCGTTCATTTTATTGAAAAACGATGCAGTAAAAATTAATGGTGAACCAGGCTTTACTTAACATCTCCTTTTATGTTCTATGGAAGAAAGAAAAGCATACAGTATATGTTTGAAACAATGATAGGTATATAATGATATAATTATGTATGGAAATGTAATATACAGTAAATAAAAAACAGAGTAATTAGCAATTCTCTCTCTCTCTCTCTCTCTCTCTCTCTCTCTCTCTCTCTCTCTCTATATATATATATATATATATATATATATATATATATATATGCATGCATGTGTCCCAAGAGCTGCTCCTATCCCAGCATAGTATGCAGAGACAACTATAAGTAAGGTTTTCTGTGGCACAATGAAAATTGCTCTATTTGTTTTGAGAGACCCGCCCCAATTACCCAACCAATGGTACTTGTTGGGGTCAGGGCTGTATTTTTGTTTGAACAATGGCAGACGGGGGCTTATTTAGAAAGCTGTGTTGAAAACAAAGTTTATTTTTGTAATTCCATTTGGTGGTACTAGTGAAACAGAAATGACATACTTCAGCTTTAAATCTGTTTAAGGTATGTATTTTGAAGCTACCATATTTTTCCAAAATGGAAAATAATAGAGAAGCAAAACTGTTCTAACTCTAAGTAACAATTATAAAACATAAAAGTGGATTAATAAAGAATACACAAGATGTTCTACACATCAATTGTGTATTCTCTCTACTTAATAAGACACAGGTGAAAACAACAAGTTGAATGATGAGCATAGATTTGATTGGTCAACCAAGCGATTCAAAAGTAAGTACAAATAGCAGTGTGTCTCATGGAGCTTGTCAATCTCTGCCTTTAGGGTTGTTGTGATAACTGTGAATTGCATTTTGGTGTTTGCTTGAGTAGTAAAATATTTTTATCATGCCTTGAGTAAAGGGAATTTTACTCTTCATAACAGCTGTGATGATGGTGACATCTTCTTTAAAGCTGGGTCATGAATATTCTTCAGACATAGGTGTTCTTTATAGACTCATCTTGGGAAAAATCTAATTTGGTAACCTAATAATTGGCAATGGAGCTCAAGGAACAATGTCTAATTATACTGAGATACCTAAGTTGAGACCAGGAGAATTGTCAGATCGCTATATTTCTAATGATGAAGGTAAGTAAATTTATTGGATAAAATTGGCCCTATACGTGTACATCTACTCTTAAGTAAAAGCACAGCTCTGCCTTACTGAGGCCAAGTTGACAAATATTGACAAAATATAAGTTAATATTGCCAAATAATAACACTAGCTTAAGTAACAAGATGAAAAATAGCTGCAAGCATCGATGACAGGCCCAAGCACTACTGGTCCATTTCTATCCGGTTGCTTTCGGAAAAAAAACAATGCAAGGTGGAAACATACATTTGACAATATTCTAAAGAATTTTGAAGCAAGTCATGTAAACGGAGGACTATTTCAAAGTCTGTTAAAAGTGCCAGGTTCCTGCTGACAGTTGGTGGCACTATGACCGTGACCCATACTAGCTTCATAAAAGTGATCAGCCCCCCTTACCAAACATACAGCTGAATGTTCATCAAAATCATACAATGCTCACAGAAGATATGAGAAACTTCCTGTTTCACATTCTTAGCCATAAATTTGTTTCGCCATGGTGACTCCTTTTAAAATCTAAAAAATCTGTTTGCAATTTAGCATCTGCAATGTCTTGGCATGACATTGCACAAATTTGGTGCCAGTCACATAAATCCCCTAGGAGGAGTATTTAAAAGTTCAGAGCTTGCGATTTTCAGACAATTCAAAATGGCCGACTTCCTGTTGGTCAGAGCAAATTACCATCCATCCATCTTCCGCTTATCCGGGTCGCGGGGGCAGCAGCTCCAGCAGGGGGCCCCAAACTTCCCTATCCCGAGCCACATTAACCAGCACTGACTGGGGGACCCTGAAGCAATCTCTCCACCTAGTCCTGAGTCTTTCCCGAGGCCTCCTCCCAGCTGGACGTGCCTGAAACACCTCCCTAGGGAGGTGCCCAGGGGGCATCCTTGCCAGATGCCCAAACCACCTCAACTGACTCCTTTTCACACAAAGGAGCAGCGGCTCTACTCTGAGCTCCTAACAGATGACTGAGCTCCTCACCCTATCTCTAAGGGAGAAGCCCGCCACCCTTCTGAGGAAGCCCATTTCGGCCACTTGTACTCGCGACCTAGTTCTTTCGGTAATGATCCAGCCTTCATGACCATAGGTGAGGGTAGGAACAAAAATTGACCGGTAGGTCGAGAGCTTTGCCTTCTGGCTCAGCTCTCTTTTCGTGACAAAAGTGTGATAGAGCAAGTGCAATACCTCCCCCGCTGCCCGATTCTCCGGCCAACCTCCCGCTCCATTGTCCCCTCACTCGTGAACAAGACCACGAGGTACTTGAACTCCTTCACTTGGGGCAATACCTCCTTCCCTACCCGCAGTACGCACTCCATCGGTTTTGTGCTGAGAACCATGGCCTCAGATTTAGAGGTGCTAATCCTTATCCTGATTGAGATCAGGCAAGCCAAATCTTTTGGAATTTTTAAATCTCAGCTTAAAACTCATTTTTTTAGGTTAGCTTTTAATTGATTTATTGTCTTTTATGGTTATTTAATATTTTTTTTATTGTGTATTATGTCTTTTTGTGTGTTGAATCTTTGCAATTTTAATTGTTTTTGTACAGCGCTTTGAGATGTACATTTAAAGGCGCTATAGAAAATAAAGGTTATTATTATTATTATTATTATTATTATTATTATTATCTCAGCCACTTCACACTTGACTGCCAAGCAATCCAGTGAGAGCTGAAGGTCACGGACCGATGATGACATGAAGACTACATCATCTGCAAAAAGCAGCGATGAGATCCCCAGCCCACCGAACCGCACACCTTACCCACCCCGACTATGCCTCGATATCCTGTCCATGAATATCACAAACAGGATTGGTGACAAAGCACAGCCTTGGCAAAGACCAACCCCCACATGGACAAACTCTAATTTGTGCTGAGGACCTGGACACAGCTCTCGCTTTGGACATACAGGGATTGGATAAGCACATCCCACAGTCTGTCCCGGGGGACCCGGTCATACGACTTCTCCAGATCCACAAAACACATGTAGACGAGCCCTCCTCTCCAACACCTTGGAGTAAACTTTACCAGGGAGGCTGAGAAGTGTGATACCCCTGTAGTTGGCACACACTCTCTGGTCCCCCTTTTTTGAAGAGGGGAACCACCACCCCATTCTGCCACTCCTTAGGCACTGTCCCAGACTTCCACGCAATGTTGAATTGGCGTGTCATCCATGACACCCCCTCCACATCCAAAGCTTTCAGCATTTCTGGTCAGATCTCATCAGTCCCCGGGGCTTTCCCACTGCGGAGTTGTTTGACTACCTCAGTGACCTCCCCCAGGGAAATTGAATCTGATTCCCCATCAGCCTCCGGCTCTGCCTCTAGCATAGAGGGTGTGTTGGGATTTAGGAGTTCTTCAAAGTGTTCCTTCCACCACCCAATAACCTCCTCGGTTGAGGTCAACAGCATCCCATCTGTGCTGTATACAGCTAGGATGGTTCCCCGTTTCCCCCTCCTAAGGTGGTGGATGGTTTTCCAGAAGCACTTTGGTGCGGACCGAAAGTCCTTCTCCATGGCTTCTCAGAACCTTTCCTACACCCACAGCTTTACCTCCCTCACGGCCGAGGCCCTTCAGGCCTGTCAGTACCTTGCAACTGCCTCCGGAGACCACTGGGACAACAAATCCCGGAAGGCCTCTTTCTTCAGTCGGACGGCTTCCATGACCACCAGTGTCCACCACGATGTTCGAGGGTTACCGCCCCTTGTGGCACCTAAAACCTTGAGGCCGCAGCTCTCCACCGTGGCTTCGGCAATGGAAGCTTTGAACATTTCCCACTCCTGTTCAATGTTCCCAACCTCCGCAGGGATGCCTGAAAAGCTCCGCCAGAGGTGTGAGTTGAAGATCTTGTGGACAGGGGCCTCCTCCAAATGTTCCCTGTTCACCCGCACTACTCGCTTGGGCTTCCCAGGTCTGTCCAGAGTCTTTCCCCACCCCTGACCCAACTCACCACCAGATGGTGATCGGTTGACAGCTCCGCCCCTCTCTTCACCCGAGTGACCAAAACATATGGCATCCGATGAGATGATTACAAAATCAAACATCGACCTTCGGCCTAGGGTGCTCTGGTACCACGTACACTTATAAGCATCCTTCTGTTCGAACATGGTGTTTGTTATAAATAATCCATGACTAGCACAGAAGTCTAATAACAAACATCCACTCGGGTTCAGATCAGGGAGGCCGTTCCTCCCAATCACGCCTTTCCAGGTGTCCCTGTCATTTCCCAAGTGTGCGTTGAAGTCACCCAGCATCACTATGGAGTCCCCTACTGGGGCCCTATTCCGAACTCCATTCAGGGTCTCCAAGAAGGTAGAATACTCTGAACTGCTGTTCGGTGCATATTCACAGACAACAGCCAGAGTTTTCCCCCACAACCCATAGCCATAGGGAGGTGACCCTCTCGTTCACCGGGGTAAACTCCAACGTAGCGGCGCTCAGCTGGGGACTCATGAGTATCCCCACACCCGGCCGTCGCCTCACACCTTGGGAAACTCCACAGAAGAATAGAGTCCATCCCCTATCCAGGAGTACGGATCTAGAGCCAAAACTGTAAGTACGTTTTGTAAGTAAGCCCCACCAGATCCAACTGGTAACGCTCCACCTCCCTCACCAGTTCCAGCTCCTTCCCCCTCAGTGAGTTGACGTTCCACGTCCCTAGAGCTAGACTTTGCCGTCCGGGTCTGGTCCGTCGAGACCCACTGCCTTCACTGCCACCCATATGGCAGCGCACCCGACTCCTGCGGTTTCTCCAATGGGTGGTGGGCCCAAGGGATGTAGAGGGGAGTGTCTTCTTCGGGCTGTGCCCGACCAGGCTCCATGACAAGCCCGGCCACCAGGCACTCGGCGACAAGCTCTCCATCTGGGTCTTTGTGAACCATTCTTAGTCTGGCCCCTCACCTAAATTAGCAAATGACTATAATTATAAAAGTTGTCTTGCTTGATGAGAACTTTATATTTACCAAGTTTAGTGACTGTACATGAAAATAGGGGTGCGACAGAGGCTGTCTTACATGGACATTTCAAAGGGGGTGCTACAGAGCCCAGCAGCAATAATGGGCCCAAGCACCAGGGCGCCATCACCACCTGGCGGCTCTAGGAAAACAAAGCATGGTGTGCATATGCATTTGAGAAGGTAAATGTAAGAGGACTATTTCAAAGTCACACAAAGTGTCACACTTCCTGTTGCCAGTTGGTGGTGCTAAGACTGTGACCCACATTAGCCATATCCATGTGATCAGCTCCCATGAACAAACAGACAGCACCAATATGATTTAAATCACATTGCATGTGGAAAATATGGGACACTTCTCCAATAATTTATTGCCTTGCCATGGCAATTCCGTTCGATATATCAAATCTGTTTGCAATTTAGAATCATCAATGTCTTGGCAGAAGGTTGCATAATTTGGTTTCAGTCACATAAATCCATTAGGAGAGTATACAAAAGTTCAGGGCCTACAATTTTCTAAAAATGCACATTCAATCCAAAATAGATGACTTCCTGTTTGGTTGAGCTAATGAGCTAATTTTAAAGTTGTCCAGCTTAATGAGAACAATATACGTAGCAAGTTTGGTGACCATTGAAGAAACTGACCCCACCACTTTAGTCAAAAGGTGGTGCTACAGAGTTCCCCAGCCACACCCATATGTTAACTTTTTCCCAGGCCTATTGGCTGACAACTCTGTGTGTGCAAAATATCACGAAAATTCAAGCATGCCAAGTACCTCAAATACATGTGAATATACATAAAAAGGAATGACATTTAATGTGTTGCTATGGCAACACTATTTAAGGTGACAAGAATCCCTTCAGAATTTTAAATCTACACTGTCTTGAAATTAATAAATTTTTTTAAGCAATTCAGGTAAACATAAAAGACATATTTCAAAGTTTGTTAAAAGAGCCACACTTCTGCCAGTTGGTGGTGCTACAACCATGACCCACAATAGCCACATCAATGTGATCAGCCCGCAAGGTCAAACATATGGATCGATTTTTATGTGAATCACACAATGCACGCAGAAGATACACTATGCACGCTGAAGATACGAGACACTTCCTGTTTCCTTTCCTTTTTTTTTTTTTTTTTTTTTTTTTAAACATTTCTTTATCACATTACTATGGCAACACCATTTGATACATCCCCTAGGAGGAGGATTTCAAATTCCAGAGCATGCATTTTTCAAACAATCCAAAATGACCAACTTCCTGACTGGATGGGACTACACATTTGTTTCATCAGTCCATAAGATTTATTCTAGAATAGATTTTTTTTTTTTTACATATCTAAGTCCCTCATTCTGTCTGTTGTTGATTGCTCAATTGGAAACATTTAGTCTCCCTGTTTAGAGGTATTGCCACATATGAAGAAAAGGAAATCATATAGTTGGCGCTTTAATGTATCCCTTTTGCAAAATCCTGAATTCCAACAAATGTTAAAGGCTGAAATCAGTGGCTATATGGAGACCAACAGGTCCTAAGTATCCTCTGTGGCGTGGATTGGGAGGCACTTAAGACAGTTCTTAGGGGGCGGATCATACAGTATGCCTCATTAATCAAAAAATCCAAAGCACAAGAACTAGTGGAATTAGAAGAGAATATTAAATGTGCCTAGGCAGACCTGAAACACTGAATTTCTTGGAATTTACCATATGCTCGAGGCAGCATTTAAATAAATGCCGACTTACATTCTGGACACTTTTGCCCATACAGAGTGTACATACAAAATAACAGGGTGTGACTTAACTTCTCTGATTAGTTTGATAGAGAGGCTTTGCAATGGCGAAATAGGGGCAAGAAGTTCCCGTTCAATACCAAACCATATGCAGACCCTTTCCATGTAGAATAAAACCGCTTTTATAAGGTTACTGATACGACTGGTGTCTTCATTTTAATGTGAGTGGTCATGTTTTCCTACATGTATTGCAAAATTATAATTTACATCTTTAGAATTTCAACTTTTTTTAATGAGCAAAAAATTACTGAGTGCATCTTTTAAATCTGTTTAAGGTATGTATTATGAAACACCATATTTTTCCAAAATTGTAAATAATAAAAAATAAAACTGTTGTAACTCAATTATATAATTATAAAACATAAAAGTGGATATATAAAGAATACACAATGTTCTTACACATCACTTGTGTAAATTCTCAACTTAATGAGACACTGGTGAAAACAAGTTGAATAATGAGTGCAGATTTGAGTGGTCAATCTAAATGGGTTATTGTGAAAAATATGAATTGCATTTTGGTGTTTGCTTGAGTAGTGAAACATTTTCACCATGTCTTGGGCAAAGGGAATTTTACTCTTCTTAATGTCTGTGATGGTGACCTCTTTAAAGCTGGGTCATGAGGGTTCTTCAAAAACAGGTGTTTCTTATAGACCCATCTTGGACAAAAAGATATTTAAAAGATAATCCTATTTGGTAAACTAAAATTTGGCAATGTTGCTCAAGATAAAATGTCTAATAATATTGAGACATCTGAGATGATACCTGGATAGTTGTCAGACTGCTACAGATCTAATGATGAATGTAAATTGAGTTATTAGATTAAATTGGATTACATTTTTATATACTCATATTTTTTATTTTTATTGTGTGTATTGTATATTGTGTGTATTGTTTACTGTACATTGTATATTATTGTTGTGTTGTGTAATTATGTGTACATTTGATATGTAAATTGTGTAAATATGTTGTTTATTGCAAATTGGTCTCGTCACTGTCATGACTGCAGTGTTGCTCGGAACTGCACACAAGACTTTCACCTACTGTTGCACTTGTGTACATATTAGTGTGACAATAAATTGATTTGATTTGATTTGATTTGAATTGGATCTATACGTATACAACTACTCTTAACTAAAAACTTGTTCTTTTAAAAGCACGATGCCGCCTAACTGAGGCCAAGTTGAAATGTCTGGCTCCTTTGGTGCACTGTGGTGATGATGCTATGAACCTGTGAATTCCAGTACAGAGAATGACACATGGCAGCCACTGCTTCTGACATACTCCCAATGTGGGATCACTTTGGACACTACTGGCTGTCACGGCACCATTCACAGGAAGCTGTTGGGGAAATGAATGTAACCTCACTCAACTGAGATCCCTCTGTCAGTATTTCTGAATTCAACTGCATTATACAGTATTATGCTTTGTTAAGGATCCATTATGCATGCCTAATTTCTTTAATGTTCATGTTGTCATCCTCCAGGATGCTGACAGACACTTCCTCATACTGTATGGTGACTAGCAATTGACTCTTTCTTGTCCTTTGACACAGCCAACAACTATTCCTGCACCTCCCCCACCACAACTGCTGTTACTTCGACAGCCCCAGTTACTGTCCAAGACCCAGTTAGTCCCTCTCAACTGCCTTTCCGTTTCCCATTTAAACCATGATGGTTTCCATATACAAAACCTATGCCTATTACCCAATCCCCTACCACTACAACTGCTCTTTATGACCCTTTACTCCAGCAACCCATATCATGGTGGATTCCATATGAAAAACCTCCAACAATCACTTTGTTTTTGTACCTGTGTAAAGCCTAATAAAGCTTCATGAGACTTCATTACTGCATTTGTCTTAATCTTGCTGGATTTTTACTATGCAGTTCTGTGAACATTTATAAAAAGCATTAATGATCAAAACATTGTTTCAGTACAAAACATTGCACGATTTCAAATTAATCCACTGATTTAAAATGCAGTGTACCTTTGAATCTGGACCTCCAGCCTTACCAAATGAAAAGTACTCTTTAAAACCAAACAACAGGCAAGCCTTTTAGATTAAAATGTTTACAATCCATCTGTGAAATATCAAAAGATTTGTATGCTTATAGAAATAACATTTAAAAATAGCAAAACAACACCTTGTAACATGTGTATATAAAGACAAAGTAAGCCGCATGTGAACATTATTGGTGTCAAAAATATTTGAAAATGGAGGAAAGTTTTCAACTAAATATCTGAATAGATTGTGTGAATGCTGTGGATACAGTTTTGATGGCAAACTTCAACTTTGATCAGTTCCTTGGTTTAAGAATATTTGTTATAGCACATTTTTTGCACTGGAAAATGACATTTGGGCGTGTCCTCATTTTACTTAAGTTCATGCGTTCAAACAAGCCAATTTGGTATAATGGGCCATACTGAATAATTTATTGGCTCATATCTGTCAAATCATATATTTTAAAAAAATTGAGTTAGGAACATTTCTAAAACAATTATATATATATATATATATATATATATATATATATATATATATATATATATATATATATATATATGAAAACAATCCCACTTCATGTACTCTTACAGTTATGTGACACACTACCACACATACAATGGATAAAAGGCCAATGGTATTGTAATTTGTAGAAACTCACTGTGTGTATGAAAGTGTTTGTGTACTCCATTGGCTCTGCAATCTATTTAAAATTTTCGCATACATTAAAAATCTATTTAATGTATGCGAAAAGAAAATAAAAATATTATTTTGGAGCTTTCACTATAAGTATCAAATGTAAAACATTAAAAAAAGAGAGAAAATGGCAGACTTCCAATTGGCAATGGTGCCCAAGGTACAATGCTTAATACAAAGGAGACACTTGGCATGAGACCCAAGAGAATTATACTTTGCATATTGTTTTAATGAACAAGATGAAATTGAGATGCAAGTATACATTTGACTAAATGTGAGATTTGCCTTACTTGAGCATGATTCCACCTCGTTAAGACCAAGTTGAAACAAATGACTCTTTCTGTGCACTGAGGTAATGATGCTATGACCCTGCATGTTCTGGGACCATGAACTTAATGGTTGATAGAGGTGACCGAACATTATGCTGCTTAATGCTGAACGTCCTCCATAGCCCTCAAACAACCTGAGCAGTATTTTTTAAATGTGACCTTGCTCTGTAACTTGTGCTTTTTCTTTTTCTTTTTTTTTTGCACCTTCCGCTGAGAAGAGGGGTGCCCAGTGCCTTTTGCCTGAGATCCTGGCCATCTGTGCTTTTTCTGTGAAGTGGGTATGCCGAGATGTCACATTTGTTGCTCCATACTTTGACTGTAATGCCTGACAACTGGTTAGTGATGAGGTGGCAAAAGCACACAGTGGCTTGGCTCCAACCATCTCTGACAGGGTGGAAGTTATGTTCTGCGCTGATTATAATGGGGGCACCAATGCAGATGTCTTGCCATGTGACTCAACCCCTCCCTATGGTTTCTTGCTAACCCCCCAGCCCCCCCCCCCCCCCCTTTCTCCAAGCAAATGCAGATAATGTTCAAATTAAAGGGGAAGACACTTAATTCTAGAATGGGTTTATTTAAGTCCATCTTTAATCCCCCTTTCCACTTTAGCTGATGACTCTTGGTAGCCTCTGCTTCTGACATACTCTAAATGGGGGATCACTTTGGACACTACAGTAGGGTATTTTACCAAAATAATCAAATTACAGTGTTCAAACAAGTTTAGTTGTATTGACTTGTGTGAATCAGCAAGTGAAAATGTGGTTGCAGCATTTTGCCAACTACTGACCCAAGTTCTGTTTTTGTGGTCAATCCGTCATATCGTAATCGGCAAGAAACCCATGGGGACTTTTTCCACATTTCTATCCAGAACCTGTGGCTATTACCCAAGCCCCTCCCCTATTTTGTCTGGTTTACAATGGTTGAGCACAAATGAAAAGACAAGAAACAAAATTTGTTTCACATCTATGGATCATTGTTGGTCTTAATTTTATGGCAGCCATTTAAAGGTCTTGGTATAAATTCAATAGGCATGTTCATGCACTACCCCAAAAGAATCTTAAGCCTAAACTGGTCTTTCAGCCAGGCCAAGCTTGGCTCCACTGGTTTTTCTGGGAGGGCAATTGTCTCTCAGCTTGACCCTCTGAAATGTGCCTTAAACTTATCTGGTGGGATCCCATTTAATGGGATTTTCAGTAGGGTATTTTACCAAAATAATCAAATTACAGTGTTCAAACAAGTTTAGTTGTATTGACTCGTGTGAATCAGCAAGTGAAAATGTGGTTGCAGCATTTTGCCAAATATTGACCCAAGTTCTGTTTTTGTGGTCAATCCGTCATATCGTAACACGCGCATTATGACGACCAACTGCTGATTTTCTCCTCCTCCTTCGTGTACGCGCCGTTGACGTCACAGTAGGAGTGTTCCAACGGGAGATATTGGACATCAGCACAATTCTCTCTCAGCTCTCGTGTAAGTTGCTATTACTAAATGCTTATGGTTTTCGCCTTGAATACATTTATAACGCTGTTCGTAGTAACGCGAAGCCGCAGCGATATGCTCTCATTTGTATTGAGGAGCTGGGCACAGTCGGTCAATTTGTTGTCTGAGCTGTTCGCGAGCTAGTCGGTTTTAGCCTGTGACGTTAGCAGACTAGCCGCGCGCTGTTCGCCGTGAGCTGGAGCACGCCGCGAGATCAGGTGCAGCAGGTCAGACATCACCAAAACCTTAATTTACAACAATGCATCTTATTGCTTCCCGCTCATATACCCCAAAATCCACTCTTTTGTATGGATGTTGGTCATGATCCACTTGGATTGCTTGGTGCAACCCAAACGTGCTTGATCAGATGCTGATGATGTTGGGTGTCTGTTTGTCACTTGACAGACGTTAAGATACAGCTTGTAATGTAACTCCCAACCGGTTTTTAAACATCGGATGTTCTTCCTTCCGCTTGAGTACTTTTAAAATGCAATGTTTCCGATGTTTTTACACCAGTCTCGGCGTTTGATTGTTTGCAGCGGTGCGTTTTATCGACCATATAATTATTAACCTGGGTTGGGCGTAAACTGTCCCTTTACCAGCTAGCCGGGCAGCTAACTCGGCTAGCGACCAAATCAACGGGCAGTTCCGGAAAATTATCGGATTAATTTAGCCCTCGGGCTCTTCCGTTGGTCTCTCAAAATCAAATGGGGGTTTACTATTAATGTTTTAATTCTCCATATTACATGTCATTCGGAAATCTGTCAGTGACAGCTCGAGTTAATCTCTCAAGGCGAGAGAGGTCCGTCTCAGTTAGCTTTAAACACTTAACCTGTCATGTTTATTAGTTTTTGACAATGTGTTTAATTTTAAGCACTCGTTGTGATCTTTCTTTATAGCAGAGATAATCTCAATGCGTAAGTTTCATACTTCAGACAGTAAATTGTCCACTACTCCATTATCTGGTAATATTTGGGAATCCTTTTCTAATATACGAGCTCAATGGGCAAAGATTCTGTGTTACTGGACAAGCCAGTATTTCCTAAACCGTATCTATAAATCAATTATTGTTGGTCTGTCTTTGTCACTCCAGGTCCAGTCACTCATGTACTGCCAATTTTAATTTATTACATTTTACTGCTGATGTCTTTGATAAAGTCAATTCTGAATCACTTGTTGAAGTTTATTTTTTTAATAGGGATGGGGTTTTGTACTTTTTATTTTTTGTATTAATATTGATTCATATATTAAACAAAGAACAGCAAACATTTACATACTGAATCAATACTTAACTCATCGGTTGAAGCTTTTGAAAAATCTTGCACTTTCACTCTTGATAATGTTGTTCCAGTCAAGCCAAGGAAAGTTAAGGGAGTTTCACAGCCTTGGCTATATTACGTCACCCGTGCTCTAAGACAAGAGTGCAGAAAAGTGGATCGCAAGTGGAAAAGAGACAAGCTTAAAGGTGTCTTTAACAAACCGATATCTCTGTGGAAGGTCCTAAACAATGGAATAGTCTCCCTTACCATGCGAGGTCAGCTTCTTCAATAGCCATTTTTAAATCCTCTTTGAAGCCCAAAAATTTCTGCAGTGTTGCTTTTAAAACAAAATAAAGCAAACTAGTTTTAATGTCTGCATGAAATTAAAATCTGTATATAAATAGTCTGATTGTGAATGATTCATCCATGCATATTTGCCATTTAATTAAGTTTTTGAACTCAATCTTTAATCAAAATGTCATAACTTGATCCTCTGGGCCTCCAGAACCGGTTTGAGAACCACTGAGAAACATAGCGCTTGTGGAGGCTTAACGCTATTCTCCGCAGCATCCACGCACATCTTACCAAGAGCGAACCACATTATGGCAACCATGAGGAGTTTACCCTACGTGATTCTACCCTCCCTAGCAACCGGGCCAACCTGTCTGGAGTCAATCAAGCCCTAGATTTGAACTTGCGACTCCAGGGGTAGTATTCATCGTCTTTAGTCGGTGAGCTACGCAGCCCCCAAAAATGGCAAATGTAATCTTTATTTTTTAGGATTTTGCATATACCCACCTAAAATAAGTGATACAAAGTATAATGAGTAGGCTTTTGACCCGGAAGTTTTTCAATCGAATTACACTATGCCGCAGTACCATTGAGTGAAATGTGTTTTGTTTTTAATTATTACTTTAAAAAGTATACAGAGATTCTCTATAAATGCGCACAAAGCTGTGGAAGTGTAACTGATAGCACAAGCAAGCAAGACAGACAGTCTGACCAAGCTTATCCACCAATCAGAATGTTCGTTTCAGACATGATTGGATATTTGCTAACCGCAGTGTTTCCCATTAATTACCTAGTTTGTCCTGCCACAAACTAGAACAACTTAATTTATCCCGCCACAGTTTCATAATGAACCGAAAATATTTTTACACTTCTAATAATAACATAAAAAATATCCAACGTTGTGTCTTGTGCCATTGCTTTGACGAAGCATCTCTCACTCCATCAGTCTTTTGCTTCATTTCTTTAATGGCACACAGGGCTCAACATTAACACTTGTCTGGGACAAATGGATTTTTGAAGGGGCATGTGAAAGAGAATTTACTTGCCTGACCAGACAAGCAGAGTGATTAAAATGTCAATAGCAAGAAAATAACCATCTATATTTGAGATAGCCTAGGCCTTTGCCACTTATTACAAATTTAATATTCTGCTGTTGAAAAGAATCCAGAGTGCATCATTTTATAATCTAGTCAAATAAAACGATCTAGTAACAGCTGCGTCCTGTTTGATTGACAGGCAGAATATGTGTGTGTGCACTGAACCTATGCATGTGTTCCAAAAATGCTAAAAGTGCACTAATGCGCACCTGAACAGTCAAATGCATTTCAAAATGCGTAGCACAGCGAGTAAAGACGCTAACTACCACCCCTGGAGTCATGAGTTTGAATCCAGGGCGTGCTGAGTGACTCCAGTCAGGTCTCCTAAGCAACCAAATTGGCCCGCTTGCTAGGGAGGGTAGAGTCACATGGGGTAAGCTCATCGTGGTCACTGTGATGTGGATCACTCTCAGTGGGACACGTGTTGAGTTGTGCTTGGATGCCACAGAGAATAGCGTAAGCCTCCACACGTGCTATGTCTTCATGGTTATGCATTCAACGAGCTGCTTGATAAGATGTGCGGATTGACTGTCTCGGACGCGGAGGCAACTGAGATTCGTCCTCCACCACCTGAATTGTGGCGAGTCACTACGCCACCACGAGGACTTAGAGCGCACTGGGAATTGGGCATTCTAAATTGGGGAGAAAAAGGAGAGAAAAAAAATCCTCCATGTGCAGCTATGACAGCTTTGCAGATTCTTGGCATTCTAGCTGTCAGTTTGTCCAGATACTCTCATGACATTTCACCAGTGCTTCCTGTAGCACTTGCAATAGATGCGGATGTCTTGTCGGGCACTTCTCAAGCACTTTACAGTCTAGCTGATTCTACAAAAGCTCAGTGGGGTTAAGATCCATAACACTCTTTTCCAATTATCTGTTGTCCAATGTCTGTTTCTTTGCCCAGTCTAACCTTTCTTTTTGTTTTTATTGTTTCAAAAGTGGCTTTTTCTTTGCAATTCTTCCCATAAGGCCTGCACCCCAGAGTCTTCTCTGTACTGTTGTACATGAAACTGGTGTTGAGTGGGTAGAATTCAATGAAGCTGTCAGCTGAGGACATGTGAGGTGTCTAATTCCTAAACTAGAAACTCTGATGTATTTATCCTCTTGTTTAGTTGTATCTGGGCCTTCCACATCTCTTTCTGTCCTTGTTAGAGCCAGTTGTCCTTTTGTCTTTGTAGACTTCGTACTTTGTATGAAATCTTCATTTTTTATTTTTTTTCCATTTCAAGCATTGTATAGCCTTTTTCTCAAAACAATGATTGACTGATGAGTTTCTAGAAAAAGCGGTTTAGTTTTTGCTATTTTTGATCTAATATTGACGTTAATACATGCCAGTCTATAGCATACTGTGGCAACTCTAAAACAAACACAAAGACAATATTAAGCTTCATTAAACAAACCAAATAGCTTTCAGCAGTGTTTGATATAATGGCAAGTGATTTTCTAGTACCAAATTAGCAATTTAGCATGATTACTCAAGGGTAAGGTGTTGGAGTGATGGCTGCTGGGAATGGCTTTCTAGATTTGATAGAGACATTTAAATGTAATTTATGCAATTAAACTTTCTGAAAATATTGCATGTTATTGCACCCATGTTAGTTTTTGATGCTTTTTGTAGTAGCTGGACAACTGTGTCCTGCAATTCTATCAAATGCCTTTTCTGTGTGTTCCTTTTACTGCTGTTGGTGGTGCCTTTTTCTCGTAATATCAAATAATTGTAATTTATATTTCAAAGAAAGAAAATTTAACTATACACAGAAAAGCACGTTATTACACAAATAAAACAAATAACCATTAAGTCTTACATAGGCTTTATATGGTAATACTGACAATGTGTTAATGTGAACGCAATCATATAAGCTGGAAAGCATAATGCATAACCTTGCTGCTCACTGAAAGCCCACTGAAAGATTGTGGGCACAAAACATCTTGTTCACAACTTCCAGCAGTTTAAACCTTTTTTTACTCTGCAACTATTTATTTAACCAGTGCCAGGCAGAATTAGAAAAAGACTTTAATCTCTCCACAGCACCTGACAAATACTGCAGCATTACTCCGAGCAGAGGATTTAATGTCCAACAGTGATCGTCTTGTAATGCATTGTTGATGCAGCAAAACTCTGTTGGGCAGAAATATAGAGACCTGACCTCTTAGAACTTTAATTAAATATCTCTGGTTCATTAAGCTATTAAATGATTTAATGCAGCATGATATTAACATATTACTCCTATATACTTTAAAGAATACTGTGGAATTATCATAGTACCATACAAAAAATATATATAAAAAATTGGCTAATACCATGGTTATGTTTGTTAACACTAAAAGACCTGTGGCCTAATTTAGATCTTAGAGCTGGAGCCGTACCCGTTTATATGGATTAATGTTTTAAAACTAAATAGACTAAATATTAAATGTTAAATATTAAATTAAAAGAATGAGTTATCTATTCAGTGATCAAAATACTTCATGAATGTAACTATATTCAGTTACATACATACATGTGTGTATGTGTGTGTGTGTGTGTGTGTGTGTGTGTTTTAATTAGTCATCCTGTTGAGAGTGAGTAGAGCACAAGTAACCACCCCTTTACTGAAATATATTTTTACTCTTTCCAGCATGTGATATCACTAAATTTATGGGAGCAGGTTGACTGAAGTGTCAAGAAGACCTCTTATCCATCACCGAGGGACAGTCGTTGTCTAAGTGCAGAAAAGACAGTTTTGGATTACCTCTAAGATTTATTCACCAAATAAGTTCTCTATGTTAAGAAGACCAAGCAGGCCTACTAATGACTGGAACTGAAGGTATGGACAATTGTTTGTCATTTATCGCCTACTGTTTTGTTCAGGCACAGGGAGTACTATTCTTAGTTTGTTTCACTGTGAAATATAATTTTTCTTATTAAATAAGCAGACAGATTGAAGCATTGAGGCTTATAATGCCACTGTTGTGCTGAGTGTCCTGCATGTCTTGACTGTAGTGGAGTGTACAATTGCTCAAAGGCAGACATGCACACACATACATGCGTACAGATAGAGCGTGATGTGACCTTGGGAAGCTATATGAACAGGACTGGGGGAAGGAGTGATGGGTAGAATAAGCAGATCCATTTCATAAAATGAAAAGTTGTTTTTGAAGGTGTCTGTGTATGTATGCCACAAGTCATTTATTCAATTGATTAAAATTGCTTTTGATGCAACTGCATTGGAATAATTTAAGATGGCATAGAATATTTAAAAATGTATACAGATTTAATGTAGGTTACATGTCCAAACTACTGGTGTCAAAGTTCTGTTAAGTGACATTGGATATCCCATACTGCTATCAGATGCATCCTCAGCTTCTAAGTCGCTCATCGTTCACAGTATTGCGCACGCTGTCCATTCTGTCCGCCACCATCATTGAAAATGGTTTGTGACCCTGTACCTTTTTTCCGAGCAGCTTTTTGGGACTTTCGAGCACCTTGCATCTGGAATGTGCAAATGACACCTTTCTCACAACATGTCTCTCGAATCTCAAGTCAAGCATGCTCAACATTGATACATTTGCTTACCCAACTAATTTCAATGGCCACTATAGATACCAAATTCAAAGAAGATTGCCATTGTTTTGATAGTGTACAGAAGACATTTAGGCAGTTAAGTCATCTCGCTGATATTCCTTATAAACTCATTGAGCACTTTATTAGGAACACCTGTTCACCTACTTATTTATGCGATTATCTAATCAACCAATTATGTGGCTGCAGTGCATAAAATCATTCATATATGGGTCAGGAGCTTTAGTTAATGTTCACATCAACCATCAGAATGGGGGAAAATATGATTTCAGTGATTTTGTTGATCACCAGATGGGCTGGTTTGAGTATTTCTGTAACTGCTGATCTCTTGGGATTTTCACATATAACAGTCTCTAGAATTTACTCTGAATGCTACAGTAACTCTGATAACCACACTGTACAATTGTAGTGAGCAGATTAGCATTTCAGAATGCACAACATGTCAAACCTTGAGGTGATTGGGGTACAACAGCAGAAGACCACGTCGGGCACATTATTAGGACCATATTGTTCTTAATAAAGTGCTCAGTGAGTGTATTTTTTATTTGCATATGTGGCCTTGAGTTGATCCACAAGTAACAAAAGTATTCAGATTTTTAAGTGGTCAGTTATTAGTCATTTCTTTTTGGAATTCCCTCCTAACTTTGGTTACTCATGTTGTTTGCATTGCACTCTTTGCTATATTCCAAGTAGCTTATATGTTTTTTGTTTAAAGTTACTTTTAGAGCTATAAACACTCTGAAGTAGGGGAAAGGAAGAATTTTAAGAATTCTATAAATCATTGAAAGAATTGTTCTGATTTTACAAAAAATGCTATTGAATTGAAAATAAGTGTCAACCTAAAGATTCAGACCACTAATGGTAAATTTTGTTAGTTTAACCATAAACGTTGCAAGACTAATGTTTAATGGGTATACGTAAAACACATGCCTTGATTGCCACGTCGTGATGTTTTCAGCAATTGTGGAATGATGATGGTGGAGTGTTGATTCTAAAATACTAGAACGGGCTGATAACAAGAATGTAGTTCACCCAAGTTGCTCAAGCTATTATACATTTATTTTGTGGTCTGTAACACATCTAGGGGTATAAATGGTGTGACAGCACCCCAGGGTGTTTTTGGGTGTGTGCTGGGCTTGTTAGGCTGCTGTTGTGTTGAAATATGATTGTGTTATAGAATAGCTGTTTCAGGCATGTGCGTCACTCTTGTCACTCGTCTGTTTAATTATGCATGTAGGACACAGACATATCAACATGCTTCACAGTTCATTCACAGCGCTGCGTGTGTCACCTTGCTCTCATGCCACTCCCATATGTGTTGGATACTGTGTTTCTGAACCAAATAAGGTCAGGTTTTTTTTTTACTACACTTAGGTCAGGTGTAGGGCACAGGTTTAGTTAACTTTGGACTGATGTTTACATGTTTCACGTTTTCTGTTTGACCATGGATGGCTGATCATGGTTTGTTGGGGTTTATATTCACAAGACTGTATTTGTGAATGCTTTCTATTTGAGAAGGGTAAGACGAATAATTTGCATACTTCCCAGAACACTCGATAAGGTGAGGTAAGGCTAGCTTTCATGAAGAGCTGTGTGCCAGTGATATTAAGAGTTGAAATGATAATGGATGGAGTGATGTGGTTGTGCAGTAATAGGGTTCATGTGCAATGTTTCCCCTAAATGCATTCAGCAGCGGTGCTGAAATATTACATGGTTCATTAATATTCTTGACGCAATGTAACGCTTGCTAGGATTGTCAACAATTCAGACTTTAGCTGTGTGTTATATTTGGGCCTACCATCTGTGTATCTCAGCAGAAATCAAGATTCATCTGACCAGGCTATGTTTTTCCAGTCTGTAACTGTCCAGTTTTGGTGAGCCTGTGCCCTCTGCAGCCTCAGCTTTCTGGTCTTGGCTGACAGAAGTGGAACCAGACGTGGTCTTCTGCTGTTGTAGCCCATCTGCCTCACCCATCTGCCTCAAGGTTCGATGTGTTGTGCATTCTGAGATGCTATTCGGACACCATTCTGAGTAAACTCTAGAGACTGTTGTGTGTATAAGTCCCAGGAGATCAGCAGTTACAGAAATACTCAAATCAGCCCATCTGACATCATCAATCATGCCAGTGTCAAAATTACTGGGAGCACAGTTTTCCCCCGTTCTGATTGTTGATGTGAAAATTAACTGAAGCTCCTGGCCCGTATCTGGATGATTTTATGCATTGCACTACTGCCAAATGATTGGTTAATTAGATAATTGCATTAAGTAGGTGAACAGGTGTAACTAATAAAGTGGTCATAGAATGTATTTGTAATTGTTTATTAAACAAATACAAATGTGTTAAACAACACCGCTGCTGAAAAAACCTAGGCAAAGCACTGTGTCAGGGCCTGAAATTCTGATTGCGGATATAGCACACAGTTGTAATAATTCCAGCAAGGTCCACATTCATAAAGTGGGAAATTCCTGCACACTTTTGTTCACTTTACATTGCAGCTGCAAATTATTAAACCAATAGATACAGATAAACAATTCAAATCAATAAACTTGTATTTGTTTCAAACTATCACCCCAGAAGATGCATGAGTAAATCTAACTTTCCCTCTCTCTCACATGCAGCTTTCAGCAGCGCATTTAGCACTTGAGTTTTGTGTAAGTGTGCAGCGAGGGAGTGCTTTGTCGTATAGTTACTGAACTTAAGATGTTACATATGTATAAACTTAATAAATATAAATGTCTAAACCTGTTAATTCGACATGCAAATGGAATTATACTGCTTCTCCATTAGGAAGCGATGCGATAAAACTATTGCTCATGTTGGTGGTGGCGTAGTGGCTAGAGCACAGGGCTGCTAATCAGAAATTCACTGGTTCGAACCCCATGGCCACCACCATTGTGCCCTTGAGCAAGGCACTTAACTCCAGGTTGCTCCGGGGGGATTGTCCCTGTAATAAGGGCTCTGTAAGTCGCTTTGGATAAAAGCGTCCGCCAAATGCATAAATGTAAATGTTAATAATTAACAAAGCTGTTAAAATTGCGATCTATAGTTTTGACGCCTTTCATATCTTGGTGCTCCATCATTAGTCATAATGCAGCACATTTGACAAGAAATGCAGAAATAGCAAAAATGGTTAGTATAACAGCTGCATGGTGAAGAGAGAGACACTTAAACACCTGTTACATCTCTCATCTCTTCATTCAGGGTTGTAAATTAATGGAAAAAATGCCCCCCAAATTTTAAATATGGGGGCAAAAAATGTCCCCGCAAAAGTTCTTGTTGTTTTATTAATAACATTTGATAGCCTATAGGCCTACTTCTAAATACATACACTGCGATCTACATTGGAATTTTCACTGAACATCATTTGTTTTGTGTCGTCCATTGTGCAGATTCAGTGGTGGATGCTCGCGCCATAAATGCACACAAATGGGCACGCTTCATGCTTCGCAGAAGTTCGGTGTCATGCTCACGTGCTAAATTCGGTCCTTTTGTTCAAAATATACTGTCCTAGTTAGTACACTCTCACTCAATGTGCTATAGCCTACTTACCTGCCCATCACCAGCCTCCTCAACAGTTAGAAGCCAAAAGTGTGGGAGGGATGGATGGATGTTTTTATTCATTAAGGTAATCGGGTTTGAGAGAACACAAAATACAATGTAACCAAATGCTACAATGGAGTTAATAATATTAACAAAAATAATATCTGGATAAATAGCCTTGATGTGAAATAAAACATTATTAATTATACAATAATAATTTTACATTAGACCACTTTTAGTGTTGGAATCATATCTCTGACTAATGTTCTTTTTGAAATTTTTGCATTGTTTTATTCAATTGGCATGGCATTAGTTTTGCAAGCTCTGTTAAATTAATAACCAAAATGCTTGGAAATATGTGCATGTGAAAAAGTTTTGTTTCAGTAACAATGCACATTATTGTAATTGTTTAAATTGGAATTGTTTAAATTTTAACATAAAAGGATGACAGGGTCATTTTATAAGGTTAGAATATAAAACAAAATTGTCATAAATAATGCTCCTGGAAATCAAATATTGCCCCTTTATGAAAAAGCTGATTTCTGACCCTGGTTCCATCAGACCTAAGGCTGTTATTCTGTCCACCTGAGGCCAATCTTAGAGCTAGAGTATGCAATTTATACCAGAAGCATTTTTTGTTATACTGGTTCAAAGTTTCTTTGCATCCTTACAGCAATCAATAAATCAAGTGCTCTGATACTAAAAAATAGAATCCATTATCTGAGGCAGTGCATGGAGGTAGGCGAGTACTTAGTTAGACAGCCAGGTACGCCATCCAGTCATTGCATTCGGGCCGAATGCAATGATTGGATGGGCCTTTTATATGCCTGTCTAACTACGTACTCGCTTACCTCCCATGCTCTCTGTCCGTGCACTCAATGGCGTGAGTTGGGGGTGTGACTGTCTGACTGTTTGAACAACTGCAGGCAAGGTGCGTATTCAGAAATCTGTTTTAAAAACGTTTATTTTTGCAATTCTGTTCAATGGCGCTGGTGTCGCAGAAATGACATACTCCGGCTTCAAGTCTGAGCTTCACTGCTAGACTCTACAAATTTCAACTGAACACACCTGAAGCTCTAGAGTATGCAGTACATCGAGCACACTGTGGGCTCTATCAGACATTTACAAATGACAGATTTATTGAAGACTTCCTAATGGTTTTATGAAATACTTTCACAGAGCAGCTTACAAAATTAGTATGACTAATTGAATAAAGGAAATAAAATGTTTTTTTCTGAATCAGGCAGTGTACCGTGTCATCTAATGATAATGAATCATATAGAATGTTAATGTTCCCGGAAATTGCTCAACTATGGCTGTTCAAAATAAAAATGTCTGCTATCAAAATTACTTAATCAAAATCCAAATATGAGCACACCATGTTGTCATTATTTGAATCTGTATCATTGCTCTGACTGGGTGTAATTGAGTTTTGTTAGACAATATGTTGTGTCTGCTATTCATGTTGGATTGAGTCCAGTCTGATAGTGATGACTATTTTCCTCCACAGCCAACCCTGAACTGTGAGCCAGTGGAGGCCAGGCTGGACTTATGGTAGGAGCCACTGTTTATCTCTCTGAACCTGAAATAACTGTTAATTTTTATCTTTCAACATATTATGTGATAATGTCAATTAGAGAGTGATGATTTCTAGCATACTATGTTTATTTAAACATGGCATTTATCCACTGATGGATAAATGATTGGCTGAGAGGCTCTCTAGGGCTGTAGTATTGCCTCCGCTCCAAAGGGTGATTACCACTGAGTGTTTGGCACCCTGCCTAAGCTCACGTCTATGTTTAACAACGCCAAACCCATCTTCATAGAACCCAACCCATCTTTCAGTGTCATATTGAAGCCTCCACTCACCTTAGCTTTGTGTTTATGCTTTTAACTACATCCTCGGGAAATTTGATATGGATTTATTAAGAAATTTCTGCAATGAGTTTCACTAAATGGGTCTGAAATCAGTGGATCAAGCAAACTTAACTGTGGAATATCCTGTTCTAATTAAAATAGCAAATACCTCTGTGGTGTCAAAGTGCTCTAAAGACAGTTGACCCAGTGATTCTATGAGCATTTCAGAAATTAGCACCCTCATGTTTCTTTGTAGTTCTGTCATACCTCATTTGCTTGGCAACACCCATGGCTGTAGATCGCTAATAGTGTGTCAATAGTTACATTTGCTTTTGTAGTTTTAGTTGGTTGGCTCAGAATCATGATGGTGTGGCTTTTTTAAATCCATGACCTCTGCTGTCACTCTCATTATTATATTGGTGAGTCATTCTTTTAATGACATGAAAATAAATGTAATCCATCTACAACTGGCCAAATTTAAAAATATCAGCCACATCTTAATATCTCTAAGCCAATCAATGCACTGGTGTTGTGACTTAAGGCTGAAGTGTGTAATTTTACCAGACAGAATTGCAAAAATAAATTTTTCAAACAGTTTATCCCACCAATCTGCTGTTGATCAAACAAACCGATAGTCCCGCCACAAACTCACGTTATTGGTTGAGTCAATGTTGCTTTGACGGGTCGCTCAAACCAAGTAGTTTTTATAGCGCCACAGAGATTGAATCTTTACAGTTACCAAGGGAATCAACCCACTAAAGGCTTACTTATAGTTGTCTCTGCATATTAAGCAGGGATAGGAGAATTTAAGCTAAAAAGTTACTCACTTCAGCTTTAATTTAATGTAGTTGCTGCTTGTGTTCCATCGCTTACAGCGGCATGACATAATCCATTTTATTTTCCTTCTGTGGTAGACGAGCATGACTTTGCGCCAAACCACAGATGCATGTTTGCTCTCAGAGTCCACCTGACTGCTGCCACCCTCTGCTTCCTGGCTTTTGAATCAGCCTATCAGAGGGGTGGTGGAGGCGGGGCTTAGCTAAACCCACCCCTGTGCTGACCCTCTTGAGTGAGACTGGCGCCTCCTGATGGACCAGGGTGGTAGCGAGCAGCCTGGGGTGGAGGAGCCAGACTCTGGGGGTCGAGCAGAGCGGGAGGTGAGCAGGAGGGCGTCCGAGCCTGATCATGGCTTGTCCAAAATTACCCACAATGCCTTGGAGAACATGGGTGTGCTGGGTCATGGCCTGAAGCAGTTCTTCCAACCTCAGCGCAGACGCTCGTCCGTCTCGCCACACGACTCCACCTCTTCCTCCTCAGGCCCCATCCCTGAGCCATCCGACATGGGGCCAGAGTTGGGTGAAGCCCCTGCCATTACGGTCACCACCCCTAACTCTGACCCCCACGCTTCCGCCCCCCCTGCAGCTCTGAGCCGCGTGCTGCAGCAGATTCGAGGCCCCCCCATAATGAAGAGAGGCACCAGCCTGCAGAACCGCCGTAGCAAGGCAGGGGGTGGAGGGGAGCCCCCCCAGAAAGGCAGCCCCCAGATCCACAGGCGCAGCACCCAGGAGTCCTTGCTGCAGGCCGGACGGCCACGTTCCTCCTCTACCACAGATACACCAAGCTGCCCGGCTTTAGCAGACATGTTGCTGTCCTCTGGGTACCACTCCACTGAAGAGACAGAACGGGTGAGTGCCACATAATCTTTAATAGGGGCTTTTTTCCACCAAGTGTTTTTTGTGGGAGACCTAAAACTACAGAGGAGAAGAGAGGGTACGGGATTGGAAAAGGACCTTGAGTCATGTCTGAGCACTGCCCACAAGGCTGCGGCTGCAGTTATAAATGATACCTTTTCATTGGAAACCGTCATCTCCCATGATTTCAAAAAAAGTTTTAAAGAAATAGTTCTCCCTCCATGTCATTCAAAACCCGTATGACTTTCTTGTTTGGAGTACAAAAGATGCTCCGTCATAGTGCTCATGAACATGTAGTTGACAAAGCAAAATGTCACTAAAACATGAATTTAATTTAGGTTTGCTACTCACCAAAATGTATGCCTACAGACAACTTGGAATATGATGCATGAGTCAGATGAACAACATTTATGATACTTGAGGCTTTTAAATTAACTCACTTTAAAGTGAGTTAATATAAACTGCCATTGGATTGAAAAGTCAGACCAAGATATTCATTAAAACCTTTTGTGTTCTGCATAAGAAAGTAAGTCATAAGGGTTTATAACAACATGAGGGGAGTAAATTATGAGAGAATGTTCTTTGGGTGAATTATTTCCCTTATACAATCTTAGTGTCATTTTTCAGTGATGTTGAATAATTAACATCTTTAAATCTCCATTATCGATATTGTTTTACTTAAATTTCAGCAAATTATAAATTGTAGTATTTAGTAGACAAATTACGCAATCCTATGGAAACGGAAGTGCAATGCATGTGCTTGCATAGTTTTTTTTTTAAAAATAAGCTTAGATATGATCTTCCAGAAACTCATTAGCATTCGATTGGATGCGATGGCACTTTATTTGACTGTAACATGGGGTCAAATTTGAATGTGACTGTAATCTGTGTAGAACTATTGCATGCTGTTTGTGTATTAAAGAAACCTCCAGGATGGATGGACAATTTGACCATGTTCACAGGTCAGGAAGCTTGTGTGGCAGGTCACTATGTTCTCTAAGCCTTGCTATATTTAGCCAAGTTGTTGGGTGCTCTTTAGTTCAGAGTGCTTCTGTAGGCAGCATAGAGAACAAACTAAAAACCAATGGCTTTTTATCTTTTATTTTATTTTTTTTTTTCAGTCAGGATGTGGGATCAGGGATACTGTTTGCTCTTATGTGTCCTCAAGGATACAGTCAAGGTTAAGTTTGCTCATGCATGACAGGTGCAGCAACTTTATTTAGAACTGCAGTTCACAGTTGCAAAACCAGTTATTCTTCTGCACAGCCTTCTTCCATTATCAGCTGTATTTTTCTGCTGCTGACTCAAAATAGCCATCATCTTGCTCAGTATTATTTTACCAAGAGAATTGTTGACTAAGACTACTGTATTATATCTCTTGAGAGTAATTATGCTTACATTTTCATAGTACTAGCCTTTTAAGCATGTAATTTTTAACAGCAAAGCATTTCCACCGGATACA
The DNA here is from genome assembly GCA_032164185.1 of Moxostoma hubbsi. Taxonomy (NCBI): domain Eukaryota; kingdom Metazoa; phylum Chordata; class Actinopteri; order Cypriniformes; family Catostomidae; genus Moxostoma; species Moxostoma hubbsi. The sequence goes on from JAVLUX010000186.1 coordinate 12,092,925, forward strand.
TTGGCAGACACCCAGATCCTTTAAAGTGATTCAACTCACCTGTTATTGTGGAGTTTAATGGCACCATCCATAATGTTCCTCTCAGAGGAGTGTCCAAACAGAAATCCTGTCATTTATTTCAGACCATTCTTTGAGCCAATAGGGGGTAGTTTAGGTGGATTCGCAATGGGCAGTATGCTGCCTTTAGTTTTTAAGTGAAAAATATTGGTAGAGAGATGTTTTTCCATCTGCAAGCCCCTGTCTGCTTTTACAGACGAGTCTTTACAGCTAGGTAAGTTCCCTAGATTTGGTTGTTCTGAATGTCAGCTGCATGCAAACTAGGCCATGTTGTTTTCAGTGACACTTGAGGCTAATGTATTTTGTCAGAGTTAGCTTGCCTCTTATAGAGGCTTTAATGCTTGGTTAATCAAACAGAACTGTGGATTCCCAGATAAACAGACCTGGGTTGAGAGAAAATCCTCTGAAGTGCAAGGTGTGAAAAAGTCAAAATAAATCAACTGTAATAGCACTGTAATGAAGTCCACACAGGTATCGTCTGGGTCTTATCAAATGGGTTGTTGGCCAGGTAATCAGTTCACCTAGTTTTGCATGCCCATGTAGCTGAGAAATCTGCCTGTGTGTCTAATATCAAGTTACACAACAAACAGGGGAACTACTAATTTGCAGCAAACATATGACCTATTTAACAATAATTGGTTTAAACAGAATAGAACAATGCTGTTGGAGCTCTTAGCTAATTTATAAAAAATAATTAAAGGATGCTTGGATCACTCTCTAGCTGTCTTATCTTTGATCAGTAAAAGCCATATCACTGATAATCAGTTTCGCCTGTTAGCTGTCAATGGGTGGAGGGACAGAGTTCATTTCCTTGCAAGGTCATTCTAAAGTTTTCAATCAAAGCTTACTTTTTTGTTTGCATATTTGATCATTTAAGTAAAACCTAAAAAAAATACCTGAAATGCTCTTCTATTTTTTTAAACTTTGGTTCCCTTTTCTTTCACAATTGATACTGTGGTGGAGTGTGCCATTCTTTATCAGTGATTTGTGCAAATGCCCTGCATTATCTCAGAAATTTGATGACTATGTCATGGTACAGAGGTCCAAACAGTTACCGGCTCCTGAGACTGATGTAGTCATTCAGATAGTTCAAAGTGGCATGTCTTTCAAGATGGACTGCATTGAAAGTGAACTGCCAATAACGGTAATTTATTTTAGATCTTGTTTGTGTTAAAATAGTGATAACTATTTGAACTTTATTAATACCTGTTGAGTTACTTATGTCGTTTTACTATAACTAGTGAGCTTGAATAAACTGTTTTTTTATGATTATAAGTGTTGCGTAGCCTATAAAATAAAGCTGTAAATTACTTTTTGTATCAGAGTATTTTTTTTTTAAGTATTAAGTTAATATTTTCTTTGTCACTTATCTATTTTGGGCTGGGTATTGCCAACTACTTCTCAATGTGATACATTTGATATATGTATCATGATTCGATACTTTGTGATGCATCACAATATCATAATTGGACCGTGGTAGAGTCTTCCCTTATTTTTGTCCAGTAAGGTGCTAATATTAAAAGCTGTTTTCAGATTTGTGCTTCCTTTTTATTAATTGAGCTGTAGAAAATGATATTAAAGCAAGCATTAATAGATATCTTTACAAGGATATCTATAAAGTATCCATGCAATATTGTGAGAAAAGAACCCGCTATATATAAATTGTATCGGCACTGCTTTAAATCTTTCTCTTTCCTTTACAGCAAGATCGTTTGGAGGTGTCTGGCCCCGCGGTGTCTCCCAATGCTCTGTCGTATAGTTCAGATGGTGGTCAGTATGGTGTGGATTCAGTGGATGGCACCCCGGACCCTCAGCGCACCAAACAGGCCATTGCCCAACTGCAGCAGAAAATCCTCAAACTCACAGAGCAGATCAAAATAGAACAAACAGCAAGGGACGACAATGTAGCCGAGTACCTGAAGCTGGCCAACAATGCAGACAAACAGCAGAGCGCACGCATAAAGCAGGTGTTTGAGAAGAAGAACCAGAAGTCTGCACAGACCATCCAGCAGCTCCAGAGGAAGCTGGAACATTACCACCGCAAGCTTAGAGAAGTGGAGCACAATGGAATACCACGCCAGCCCAAAGATGTCCTGCGAGACATGCACCAGGGTTTGAAGGATGTGGGTGCCAAGGTAATGTCTGCTATCTTTTCTTACAGATTGGTATATTAAAAGTTTGTGCTTAGGAGAGCTTGGAGTACAGGTTTGCATTTCTGAAATGTTTGCATTTATTGTAGGAGACCAACCAGGCTTTTTAAGTTTAAGAATGACAAATGCAATGTAACCCAAGCATTTACTATCTTCCCAAGCCAGGTTTGGATCTTTTTGGTGATTAAAAGAGCTCAATTAAATTTAGATTAGTATAACTACTTTAAATAATGGTACCAAATTAATGATGTTGTTTAGAATAGCAACGCTATACTATAGGATAGAATAGCTATATACTATTCATGTTGATCTAAATCAGTGAGACTGTCTACCAAAATGATTAAATACTTGTATTTGTAAAAACTTGTAACATTTAATTTGTAAAATTGTATATTTCGAAATGTACCAAGTTAGAGGGTACTCTGTATAATTTAGAGCATTAGTCTGTTCTAATTGCGAGTTTTATGGCTCCTATGGCCCCGTTTTGTAATTGTTGTTGTTGTTGTTGTTAAATAAACGTCATAACCGGCAACATCGTCTTTTTATTTTGTACATCAGATATTCAGTAGGCCTGTCATGATTATTAAATAGGCTAATTTTCTAATCGCAGTTGTTTGAGATAACCATGATTATTGTGCACTTTAATTTCCAATCACAATTTACTTTCCCGATTTAGTGAATATAAGCAAATAAATATATTTACATGCCATGAATGGTCAGAGCACTTACTGACCAACCGCCTTACTGAGCCACATCACAGACGGCACTCAGAGCAGCTACTGAAGAGCGAGTGAAGATTAACTGGTTCTGAAGTGCTGTGATGCAGGTGCCACCTGCGAAGTTTCACGCACAAATATAATAAAATAGCTACAGCTAGTCAGGTTTGCTGTGTTCCAAAAACAACAGTGTAAATGTAAAATGGACCAATACTAAAGTGACCAAAAAGAGATGTATGTTAAGTGTTTGGAAATATTTTGATATTTAAAATATTATTTTCATGACATTCATACGTTTTTAAAGCCTTAGAGGATATCTTATATTCCTTTTTTATTATATGATATCAAGTTAAATATGAATAAATTACTTCTTAAGTTGTAAGAAGAATGACAATTTGTATGACAATTAATCATCATAATTGTAATAGCCTTAAAACAATTAATCATCATAATCTGTCAGACAGTCAACTGTCAGACAAATTTAATAATTATGACAGCTCTAATCAGTGATATTACAATATTAATGATAGTATTAAATTATATTTAATCTTTGTTACACGTCTTTGTTTTTGTGTCAATGAAGGCGTACTTGAGCCTTACTGATGGTGCTGTGGGGGTGCTTGCGGCAAAACAGGTTGGGAAATACTGATCTTAAGTATTTATTCAGGCAATTGGTCATTTTACTTGTCAACGTTTTGTTTTTGGTCTTAGTACCATGGTTTCACTTTTAGTTTATTAGATCAGCCACCTTTGGCCAGATTTGAATTACAAAATGAAATAGTTCTGCCTCTCAGTTTCATATTTAGTTGACTTAAAATTCTTTTGGAAAGTTAACATGTCTTGCATTGTGACATGCTATCCTTCATTTAAAATAATAATAACAGCATATTGTTACATAATAATTCTGTAGAAATTAGGACCTCATATTAATTGAAATTGACAACTGATTTTCTATATTTGTCACTTTATATACTCCACAGAATTCGTAAATACAGAACATGACTTTAACATTGTAAAATGGCCACAAAGTTTGGCTTTTAGTAACGCACGAAATTGCTTCATGATGTCTCTTTGAATATATCTTATGTTGTTTATTGTCAGTATTTGATAAAAAAAATACAAATAAAAAAAATATCAATCACACAGTGCAGAACCGGCAAAGAAACAGTGCAGAGACTCTCTCATATATGGCTTCTCGTTTCTAAAACTGTCTCTTTTACTTGCATCCTGTCAGCTCCCTTTTAGGATACAATGAAAAGATGCAAGGAAAGAAAATGAGGACGGATGAATACAAGTGAAATGTATTTGTAAAATAAAATGTCCCGCTTATTTAAGCTTTATTTCAGAGCGTCGCCTTAGCCCAGCTGCATTACCTCGGAGCGCTTGCCGTTATTTTGTTCAAATTTGATTTAATGATATATTAAGAATAAATCCTAATAATACAAGATGCACTCTCGGATATGACAATTACAGGAAAACTGCGGTGAAATGTGAATTAGAACTCTTTGTGTCAGATATAAAAGGGGAGGAGAATTTATGCATGCTTCAGGTGCTTCGACAAAAGATTTCCACATCGAATCCACTTGTGCATCCTTTCTCATGCCACCTCATAAAGCATCGTTCATATAAACGTGCTAGATTAATGTCTATTGTGTAGGTCCTCCTTGTGCCACTAAAACAGTTCCAACCCGCATCTCAGAATAGCATTCTATATGCTATTCTGCTCACCACAATTGTACAGATTGGTTATCTGAGTTACCATAGACTTTGACAGTTTGAACCAATCTGGCCATATCCGTTGACCTCTCTCATCAAGGTGTTTCTGTCCACAGAACTGCTGCTCTCTGGATGTTTTTGTTTGTGGTACCATTCTAAGTAATTTCTAGAGACTGTTGTGTGTTAAAATGCCAGGAGATCAGCAGTTACAGAAATACTCAAACCAGCCCGTCTGGCACAGACAGTCATCCATGTGAATATCTAATCAGCCAATCATGTGGCAGCAGTGCGGTACATAAAATCATGCAGATACGGGTCAGGAGCAGATCAGAATCAGAATGGGGGAAAAAAATGTACATCAGTTATTTGGACCTTGGCATGATTGTTGGTGCCAGATGTGCTGGTTTGAGTATTTCTGTAACTGCTGATCACCTGGGATTTTCACACAAAGCAGTCTCTTGATTGTACTAGCCAAAAACAAAAAACGATTATTTTTCTGATTAGTCGATTAATCTGACTAATATGCAGATTTTTCTAATGATTTTTTGTTATTATAACTTGATTAATATAACAATTAATTAACCCCAAATAAATATAAAAAAAAACTTCTCATTAATATTTCAATATTTTATTGAAACAATAATACAAAATGTGCACTGCAGGGCATTATTCTGCAACAAAAATAGCCCTGTCTTAAATGTAATCTCTGTTTTACAGTCCAACATTAATTTTATTTTGGAGATATTTTATGTTGGACTGCTAAACTCGAGGTTGCACAATGTTTTGATATTCCTCCAGAAAGTAACTTGAATTTTACATTTGTTTCATTTATTTTGTTGTTGGTTTGCTAAATGTAGATTACTTAATTTTATTTTCAGAATCAGCTTTATTGCCAAGTATGCTTAAACATACAAGGAATTTGTCTTGGTGACAGGAGCTTCCAGTGTACAACATTACAAAAAACAGTACAAAAACAGCAGCAAGACATAGATAATAAAAAATATCTATATAATTATACATATACATACATACACACAGTCACACACCTTCATTCATACATACACACACACAAATACATAGTGCAAATCTAAAACAAATCCGTTATATAAGTACAAAAATACAGTATGTTATGTACAGTGCAAAACATTTTTTTTGTTTTTTTTCCTTTGTATGTAATGGCAGAAGAGGATATGTTAGATAATATAAATAGACTTAAACTGTGTATTGCACATAATTATTGCTCAATGGGGCGGCTTTAACGGTTTATGAGATGGATAGCCTGAGGGGAAAAACTGTTCCTGTGCCTGACGGTTCTGGTGCTCAGAGCTCTGAAGCTTCGGCCAGATGGCAACAGTTCAAGAAGGTAGTGGGCTGGGTGAGTGGGGTCCAGAGTGATTTTACCAGCCCTTTTCCTCACTCTGGAAGTGTATAGTTCTTGAAGGGTGGGCAGGGGGCAACCAATAATCCACTAAGCAGTCCGAACTGTCCTCTGTAGTCTTCTGATGTCTGATTTCGTAGCTGCACCAAACCAGATAAAGACAGGATGAGACCAAAGACAGTTATTGAAGTGCAGAGGACAGACTTAATGACTGCAGAGTAGAACTGTATCAACAGCACCTGTGGCAGGTTGAACTTCCTCAACTGGCGAAGGAAGTACAAATTTGGAGTGATTTTAAGTAAGAACTTGTTCAATTTGAGTAAAAGGATAATGCAATCTACATTTAGCAATCCAACAACAAAATAAATTAAACAAATGTAATATCAGTCACTTTCAGGAGGAATATCAAAACATTGTGCATAACCTTCATTTTACAGTAAAATTTGTGCAATTTGAGTAACATTTAAATGTTTTTCTAACAGGAATAACTACAACTTGTGAATTCTTAATCAACTCTCAGTAATACACACACACCCAACTTTCCACATACACACAATCTCTCCCCCTCCTCCTTTCCCTCCCTCCACATTCCACCTCTCCTCCTCTATCCCTCCCCCTCATCTTACAGTAAAATTAGTGCAATTCGAGCAACAGTTCACTTTTTTTCTAACAGGAATAACAAACTATTGCAATCGGAATTAAATCTCAGTGGGGCAAGGAATATAATTGAAATGATTCACAGACTGTAACAGTCACACAGTTTACACCATTTTCTCACTCATACATGGCCGTTAAAGTAAACAGAAAATATAAGCGGCCAAATAACAAAATTAGATGACACATGGTGTAGTTACGTTAGCAGTGGTGCAGAAATTACTTTTAACATTGGGGTGATGAGGAAACATTTAGAAAATCTATTTTAAGTGATGACTACTAACAGAAACGTGTGTTGTAATACTAATATATGTCATGCTTGGGTGGGGACAAAAAGTAAACAGGATTTACAGTGCTGCCGTCTTGACAAGTGCTCCGGGATGCTTTCGCTTCAAGTGTTCGCTCATGCCTGTTGTACTGCTGTGATAAGCCATTTCCAATTTGCATAGCTTACACAGTACCACATTGTTGGGTCTTTGGCTAAAATACTCCCATGCTTTAGATGACGATGGGCGAGTTTTTTTTATCTGCGGCTTGTTCTTCGGGGAATCCATGCTTAAACCGGTTTGCTGCCATTTTTATTATTCCATTGTGACGCACCGAAGCATGTTATGAAAATCGACGTATTTATGTAATCGATGATATCGATTGCATCGATGAATCGTCCCAGCCCTTGTCTATGGTAACTCCGATAACAATTGTGTTCAATTGTGGTGAGAAGAATAGCATCTCGGAATGCTATTCTGAGATGCGTGTTGTCAAAGGGGACTTGCACAATATTAGGCAGGTGGTTTTAATGTTGCGGCTGATCGGTGTACGTATCACATGAAATGATTTGATGTTAATTTAAATTTAAATGTTAACTACTTATCTGGTTATTCAGGTTGAACATGTATTTTAAAGAAGTGAATAATGTATTTGAAATAACACAATGATGCCATTGTCATATTTTGTATGGTTATAGAATATGCTCTTACAATGCCCTCATAATGGGAAAAAAATGCCCTTAAAAACAACTCCAGAGGGCAAATGTTGCTCTTAAATTGAAAAGTTAATTTCTGACTTTAGTCTAAATAGCCTCTTTTAAAAATGCTTTTGCCAAAAGTTACATAAATGCTATACACACTCAAGAAAATAATAATAATAAAAAAATGCTTCTCTCAGAGTCGCCAGAATTGATTGATTTGGTGTTGTTTAGCAAAACAATTGTTTATTTTCTTTTTTTTTGGTTTGTGATCTATCGAAATTCAATTTATCGTCCCATCCCTAATATTCATATAAATTTTAACCTTTAGTATTTTATATATATCTTGATATTTTAATCAAACAAATCCTTGGACATGTACCCAGCTTCAACTACCCAGATATTCCGGATATTATGTAGAGCTTTTTACAGATTCAAGAAACAAATGAGAGTTTTCAATTTTATTTATTTGTGACTGAGGCACAATCTATCCATTATAGAAATTGTGTAAACCACATATTTTCAAAATCAACGGTTGGTTGTCTTCATTGATTAGTTGGTCTTAAGGAAGCTCTGTATATTTACACTGGTTAAGGATTATGTCCACGAGACACTGATTAGATGCAACACCTAAAAACATCCATCTGCGTGTGTACGTACATTGAAAGCAAACAAACAATATTGCAAAAATGTGCAGCCCTGCAATGGCATAACAGACAGATTCAACAAACAAGCTAAATAACTATAATGTTTTATGGTCCTAAAGAATGAACATAATTAAATATTGCTCACTGCAGGCAATTTGAAGTCTGACTGTAATTTTTTTGAAATGCATTGTTGAATTTGAATTTCAACTTCTCAGAATAGAGCGTTAAAGGAATATTTCACCCCAAAATTCAAATTCTACCATCATGTAGGCTATTTACTGTAATGTCGCTTTATTTTTCTTCCATGGAATATACAAATTTGTATAAACTAGAGCTGTCAGAGTTAATGCATGCAAATAATTGAAGTTTAACGTGTTCATCTTTCTTAAGCACGATTAACGCATTTACCGTTAATACAGCTTAAACGCTGGTGTGAAGGGCTGAACCTTTGTAATGTGTTCTCCCGGAGTCATTACACTGATGCACACTCTAAAAACAGACAGCCCCAGAGCCCTTCTAGCAAGATGGGCCTACAAGCTTAGCATAAAACAGCATAACGTGCCGGTCCTATAGACATTATATGGGTGGCCTTAAACCGCTAGTTCACTGTTTTCAAGTCAAGTCAAGTGGTTTTTATTGTCGTTTCAACCATATACAGTTAGTACAGTACACAGCGAAACGAGACAACGTTCCTCCAGGACCATGGTGCTACATAAAACAACATAGGACAAACACAGAACCACATGAGACTACACAGACTAAATAAAGTGCACGTGCAAACGTGTGCAAAAAGTACGGGACAGTACAATAAATTACTAACAATGAACAGGACAATAGGCACAGTGAGAGACAGTGCAGCGCCGACCAGTACACAGTAGTGCAAAGATGACAGTTTCTCAAAATGTAATGTAAACATAACATACTGTGAGATAGTGTTCTATGGACATAGCAGTTATTGAGGTAGCAGACAGTTATAAAGTGACAGTAATTAAAGTGCAACTCAGGACATGTGTGTGTCAAATGTCTCTGAATGTTGAGGAGTCTGATGGCTTGGGGGAAGAAGCTGTTACACAGTCTGGCCGCGAGGGCACTCTCTCTTATGATACAGCTGCAGAGATTGCCATCTCAGTAAATAAAAGAATCTCTGACAGCTCCTCCCTGTCAGTGATAAAATGATGGAGAAATGAGCCCAGATGGGACTTGTGATAGAAATCAAGTATTTTTCAGCGTAAGGCGTATTTTTATTACCAGAGAAGCACAACAAATCTTAACTATCACCAAAACGCAGAAAGAG